>DWHP01004575.1:0-12481 GCA_018247895.1 Parnassius honrathi
ACTTCACTGAGTCAGTAATTCATTCTTGGGGCGATGTATACGCTTTTACAACAAAATCCCAGAAAATATACAAAATTTAACATACACAAAGTTCAAAAACTAAGTTTGTATTAAAAGGTTCATTATAATATTAAGGAATTTATGGATGATAATAACCCCTGGGAAGAGTGATCGCTACCAAGCTATTTCTAATTTGTTTTGTGTTGTTTATTGTAACATACATGATTGTAAGTTGCTGTTTTTTAGAAAAATAGTTCCGCTGGGTTTTATGCTATCTCTTCACAGGACAGAGGTTTGTTTCCGTATCAGTAGTAAATTAAAAAAAAATTGACTTTCAATAAGCATTATTTACAATTGAATAAAATGTTTCTGTTTCTATGTAATATTTGTGTGTAATATCAAGTGAACAGTTTTCTAAAATTTTAATTGAAGTAAATTATAAGTAATGATTAACAGTATTGTAATACGAACAAATGGTAACAATCATCATGTTGAAATCACATTGCTTTTGGGGTTTTTCACGAGAATGTGAAACATTCCATCATTATTCAATTTGTAACTCTTCTTATTACAAGTCAATAGCTTCATATAATTACACTTAATACACATTTGGCTTCACTCATAAAATCAACATCAATTTTAGAAATACTTAAATTGCACTCTCTTTTTTCATTAGATGACAAAAGAAAGAGACAGGTACAGAGATTAAATAATAGGTAATATAAATTATCACTTAATTTATTTAAGTAATAATCAACAATTATAAGTAAAGCCAATTATGTTTTATAAGTTCAAATATTCTCAGAGGCGACAACGGATTGACCAAACAGTTGTTAGGATAGCCGATTTAGTATCAATAGCATGTAAATCACTTATGTGAATGTGCACCAAGAAATCATGTCATTTTTTAACAACCGTGTATATGGCTACCGTGCGTAGTATCTAATTATCTTTAAATCAGCTCCACACCATACACGTAAGTGATCTGCACATATTGAAACTACAACAGTCATACTAACCACAGTTTAGTCAATAAATTGTCGACTCTTATATTAAAAGAGGCCATCAAGGAATGAAAGCTACAGTTGAATTATCACTTTAGAGGACTAATATAGAATGTCTCACAACTATTAACTTCACTGGCTAAGATCACTTTAAACCAGAAATCAACAGTGAATTCTGCACTGGTAGCAGATATAGGTAAAAATTATCTTTTTACAAGTGTAAAAACAAGCACATGTGATGGTAAATGGATGCTGTGGCTCTTAGAAATCTACATCTATTATTGAGTAAAAGGGTCTCAGGTTCTCTATACTCACCACATGAATCACAGCAGCATTAAACTGCTATTTCATGCTGGTATTCGATCAGGGCATAGTCCTTTTGGAGCTGACCTATTTTTCTACAACTATAATATAGCTGCAGCATAGTTTATTACCTATCTATATAAAAATCTACCTATCTATCCACATAAAACATCTATTGCTAGACTGAAATGTAGACCGACTACTCCGCACTGGTTGGTACACTAAGCCACCTAGTATGACATAACGGAATCCATGACTTCATAAAAACCTTCATTCATCCATCATCCATCAATCAACCAGCATCAATTTTTTATATGATAGAGCCATGCTCTAGCTGTAAATGTTGCCGCATAAATGGGTCGACCAAACCTGGGAAAAGATCACACTCTCACAGTTTTTTGTAGTTCTGCTGGGTTTCATATGGTGAGTGTAAAGAACCTGAGACCCTTTTTACTGGTAACGAAGCATTCCATCTTAGTCCTTAGGGCTGACAATGCTTCTGCACATTGATTCCTAATCGAGGAGGAATGTAGATGTGTATGGGCCACAGCATCCACATACCATCAGGTGGACTGTGTGCTAGTTTACTTAATTCTAAGAAAAAATTCATACAGTCATCATCCATTACTTGTGCCATATAAGGCAAACCCTTTTATGGTACAAGCACATGTATAGCAGTAGGCACCGTTTTAGGTTGGAAATTAACAATTAAACAAACAGAAAATTTTAGTTATTGTTCAGACAAGTAATTTTAAAGAATTACTTTCCTGCCAGTATGCAAAATGTGCACTTTGACCAACCGTTAAACAATACAAGCTGTTGCATAAAATATGCTAATAATTACTTTACAAATGCTTATTATAGACGAATAATAATAATTAAATTAATTGAATAGTTTAAGAGCCATGCAAGCTAAGTACCTACTGCCTCTGATATTAACACAAATTTCGTAGTAAGCAAGTAATGCTGGTTTATTCCTTGCTAGTACTAATGAAACTGTAAGTTACAATTTGAAGTGCTGATATCTCATATGCTCTGTAATGAAGAAAACTTCATTTAGGAAACCAACATGTCTGAGGAATAAATACTTATAAAGACATATGAAGTCCACCAACAATCTCACAGAAATAAAAGGCCTGTTGCCAGCAGTGATACATATATAGGCCATATTTAAAAAAATTAGTAATGTGTCCTTCAATCATTTCTAGTGACCCGATCATTCAAGTATTGATTTGTCTTATGAACTTGCAAATGGATCATTTTGAGTTTCAGTACTGTGTGATCTGCAAGACCTGCTCAATAATATCACTCATCAGGCATTACTATACTCTTTTGGTTATAGGTCTTGTCAATGATTTTGTTGTTTGTTCAAAAATATAAATGCAATCATCAATACTTTGATACCACCTGGGTCAAATGAACGAATCATTCACAATTAACACGTTGATTAACAGTTAAATTAGTATTTAATGTATTTTTTTTATTTTTCAATAATCCATTTAAAAAAATTACTTTTATAGTCTAAAAGACTACATGTTAAAAAAGTAATTATGAAATAACTGATAATACAAGTTCCTTTAGGAATCATTTTTAATATGAGAATTATTCTTATTTTACTAAAATTACCTGCATTTGGAGGCAGATCCAAAGGGAAAGTGTTTCTTGGGGACATATTTCTTCTATCTGATTGGTTAACAGATTCAGTGAGGTCCAAGCTAAGGTGCATATGATGATCTATTGGTACAGGACCTGCAGCCTCTGCACTGGCTGGTAAATCTAAGGGTACATTACGGTTTAATGACCCTGATTCAGATGATGTGGATGCTCCCATATATGATTCATAATTATAGCCTCTATTTCCACTGTAGTTGTTTTCATTTCTCCTGCTCGAAGAAGACGACCCAGTATTAAAATTAGTGTTGAATGTGAAGTCAGGCAGATTATCCAAATCCAATGACATGGGTCCATTTGAGTTTAAGTAAGCCTGCTCCACTAAAATGTGATCTTGAACAAAATCAGGCAGGGAAGGTATACCCATAGGTTCTGAAGCCAAATTTGGTCTGTGATAGAAGGGTGCATCCGAATTGTTTGAATAAAGGTTACTAGAACTTGAATTTCCTACTACACTAAATGGTTTGTTCATAGAACTATTTGAAGGTGTATTATCACTGACGCGTTGGCTAATGCCCTCGCTTGTTCTATCTTTGGTTTGGTTATCGATCAAACGACTTTTGTCCCGTCTAGAGTCCGAGTGAACATCAATTTTAGTAGGCGAATGCTGCACTGTGTTCGCATAAACCTTAGGTCTAGCACCTGTATTCTCGTATGTTGAGTTGCCTGGCAACGACAGATCCCGTTTGAGAAAATGTCGAAAGGAAAACGGGTTTTCCTCCTTTCGCACTGCTCCAGTAGCCTCTGAAAATATGATAGCATTTAATAGACATACATTTTTAGCAAATAAAAAACATTTTCATATAATACTAACTGGACGAGGAACAATTGGGTTCAGACGGCGACGCATGACCATTTTCTTTGCTATTGTACTGTGACTCTTCAATACCTAGGTCTGGCTTTGTAGCATTTTGTTCACTCTCTTGGGAGCACTCTGCATTGTTTGAATTTTGTGGCGATTTTTTATTTGTAACTCCATCTTCATCCTCCGCCATGATATTGTTAATGACAGTTTGACAGTTGTTTTTTTATTATTATTATGGAGTGTAGAGGTCGTAGACAGAGAATAGGTTACTCTGTCTACGGTCTACGGTAGAGGTAAGGAGTACAGACTCTGTATAAAAAAGTGTCCGTAGGAAAGCGCTAAATAAGGGTGGCGCCACCATAGCTACAGTCTATATTAAAGAACTTTTTAATAATTTTTTATTGCAGACTCACCATAATTCTTTATACAATAATTATTTCATTGCTTTCAAAATTTTTAGTTGCAAAATCATTCTCAACGTATTTTACAGCGATTTATTATTCCCCGTAGCCACTCGAGCGCTGTTGTGGAGAGTTTTTGAACTGTTATTTACTGCTTACGGATGGACACATTTTTAACTCCTACTATACTCCACGGTTATTATGATTAGATCATGGAGGTTCTCTAACCTCTATGAATTAGGTTATGGCCAAAGATCATATAATATACTTGAATAGACAGACAGAGTTCTCTGTCTACGCCATGAAGGTTAGAAAACAGGAGAACGATCGCTGTAGAAAATAGTGTCCTAGAAATATGGACACAATAAGTGAGGCGCTACGATCGCTAAGTTCACTCAATAAAAGTCATTTTCAGTCTATTTTTCCGATTAGATGCTAAATCACTTGCACATCCACACATAATAAAATATTTCCCCATTTTTTAATGTTTCTTTTTGACAAAAATTAAAAAATTATGGAGCATGAAAATTTTCTCACCAACGCCGCGAAGAAAATTTGTACATTATTCAACTAACTTCATCTACTTGTACTCATAAACAGCTAACTGCGCAGATACTACTTACTGACGGCAGTTTAGGGACAGGCGGGTTATGCTTTAGCATGTAGCGATCGTTCTCCTTCTCTCTAACCTTCTTAGTTGAAAATGTGGCCATCCTTAAGCAGTAAATAACAGTTCAAATACTCTCCACAACAGCGCTCGACTAGCGAGACAGGGTATGAAAAATCGCCGTTAAATACGTTGAGAGTGATTTTGAAAATATAAATTTTGAAAAAAGTAAAATAATTATTATAAAAAGAACTATGGTGAAAGTCTATAGAATGAAAAAAATATAAAATGTTCTTTAAGATGGCACTTTACTTACAGTGGCGCCACCCTTATTTAGCGCTTTTCTACGAACACTTTTTATGCAGAGTTTGTTCTCCTTATATCTACACTCCATACTGCATATGTTTCCTCTGCGACAGCAAGTCGCGATTGGGCCAAAGAGCATATAATCACTATGTCTTAGATGAGGCAAACATTGATTACCGCTTGCGCACGCACTGCTCCCGAGCTGTCGTGTAAGCGGTCCGCGCTCCCGTCCTCGTACTGTTGTGCCCTCCCGCTTGCGCGTCTCTGCTCTCCCGCTCACACCATGGCCGAGCTGTTGCCATCGGTGAGTCACTTGCTTTTCGCACCGATCTTGTCCTCCTGCTTCGGTGGGGGAGGTTTGACCGACTATTACTGCTTAGCGATTTGTTATTGTTGTTATATGTTTACTTGTTATTGTTTTTGCTTTTGTTTTCTGTTTTGTTGTGTTAATCTTGTTTCTTGGAACGTCAATCGATTGTTCCTTTCAGAATAATCTCTTGTTCTTTTCAGAACAAGGACACCAGGTTCTTAGAATATAACGGTAACCCTCCACCTGCCTTCAACATGTCCACCCTGGAGATAAGCCAACTTGCGAGCCAACTTATGACCCTAGTCACCCAGTTTCTCGAAGCCCAAGGCTTGACTCTCGACATCGACGCGACCTTTCTTCTCAGAGCAATTACCCCTTTTGCCCCTCAGGCATGTACCACCCCAGCCTCCGTCGTGGTCTTCTTAGCGGCCCGCGACTCCGAAACGATGGAGCATTCGGACATCACGTCCATATCTTCGTCCTCCCAAAAAGAGGTCCGGCCAAACCTCCGTCACCTTATCCAGTAGCTGCTCCACGGACTCGACAGACCACGATAAATCAGCTATTGATGCGACCCCCTTCACGGAAGTGAAATCCAAGCGCGGCCGGAAACGCGTTGCGACTTCTCAACTTCTCACACACCTCCCATCCCGGCAGCCTCCGCTGCTACCCGCACCTCTGCAGACCCCGCCGCTGCCTGCGCCCCCGCAGTCTCTGCCGCTGCCCGCGTCCCTGCAGCCTCCTCCACTACCCGAGCCTCCGCAGCCTCGACCGCTGCCGCCACCTCCACCTCCAAGAAACAGGTCCCACTCACTGTCTTCCTCAGGGACATGGACCTATTTACAAAGCTCTCAAAAATCTGTTGCGACACAGGTATAAAATATGACCAAGCCACCAACCTCGGTGAGTCAATTAAAATCATCCCACATTCTATTGAGGACTTTCGTGCCAAAATTTATCACAATTTTCGTCGCGGCTTATCTCAAGATAAATGTCTCAGCGAACTGTTTTGATTTATGATGTTGAAGCACCGAGTCAAACGACAATATACCGCTGGTATGCCGTGTTCCGACGCAGTCTTGTGTTGCTCGGCACTGTTTCTTCTGCAGGTCGACCAAGAACAGCGGTCACGCCTGAAAACATCGCAGCTGTTCGAACTACTATATTAGATGACCGTCATGTGACATATGAGCAGATTCGGGCTGTTATCAGTATTGGAATGACTGCAATTCGGTCGATATTATATAATGAGCTGTGTGTAAGAAAGCTAGTTTCCCGCTGGGTTCCCCACAATTTGTCCGAAGAGCAAAAGGCGGCTCGTGTAGATCGGTGTCGGAATACTCTGTAACGCTTCAACGGAGAGAAGTCAAATGCCGTTTATAATATCGTCTCAGGTGGCGAATCGTGGATTTATTCATACGAATCTGAAAGAAAACATCAGTCAGCAGTTTGGGTCTTCGAAGACGAAGTCAAACCAACGAAAGTGGTTCGCTCCCGCAGCGTGTCAAGGAAAATGGTCGCTACGTTTGTTTCGAAAAAGGGGCATGATGCTACAATTCATTTACAGGAACGCAGAATAGTTACCGCTGAGTGGTATATCACGGTTTGTTTGCCGGAGATGATAGCCGAACTCCGAAAAAATAACCCGAAACGTCGCATCATTTTACATCACCATAACACGAGCTCCCATACGGCTCGGAAGATAAACGATTTTTTGAAGCAGGAAAACGTTTAGCTGATAAGCCAACCTTCGTACAATACCTGAGCCCAAACGATTTCTTTACATTCCCTAGAATGAAAGATTTATTACGCGGTCCGTTGACCGACACCCGTCAACCGTCACCCGTTCGGGGACTTCAAACCGTTGTTTGAAGACCCCCGAAACAGCTGTGTAAGCGTACAAATCAGCCATTTTATCAACATCAACTTCAGACTGGAATTACTGTTTTAACGATTGGTTTGCACGATTGGAAAAGTGCATTAAGTTGAACGGAGAATACTTCGAAAAATAATAAAATACAATTAAGCTATACCGTGCATGTGGTTTTTCTTATTCCCGATCATTTCAGTGTGCCCCCCGCAGCGTAGCCAAACGCTACTAGAATCGCATTTTTAAAAACAAATTTTGAAATCGGATAAATATTGGTTTGTGGCCATATCCAAAAACGACCACGTCTATAGACGTTACAGTTACTCACAGACAAGTAACAATTTTATAAAATAATTAATTACTAAAAATATCCACTACTATACCCTAACAAATAACATAATATCTAGGAGCTTATTTCTTGCGTGCCTACTTGTGCCGACCAATCATTTAAAATTGGTTACAAAGTCATGAGATTTGTCATCTTGCATTTTTGCAATAGGGGTTTTCTTCTCCCTAGCACAGTGCAAGTGAGAAGAAAAATCCTCATAACAATATGGAAAAGGATAGCAAATCTCATGACTTTATAACTGATTTTTATTTAATAGTCGTCATAAGCTGGCACGCAAGAAATAAGTTCCTAGATATTATGCAACTTTTTAGATTGTTATAGTGTTAATTTTTATAATTCGTGGTTTTCCAAAATGGCTACATGTTCCTTGAGTGACTGTGGTGTTAATAATAGAAATAATCCTGATAGTTGCACATTTCACAGGTAAGTTCTCAAGACGTCGTCAATATTAAGACGCATCTATTTTTGGTTAAAATTTGTTATATACTGTTTAACATATAGAATAGTTTGAATCATTTAGTTAATTTTGATATTTTGCAAAGAAAAAAGTCACGTTGTTGATAATTTGCATAAATTTGGATAATATATTTTTATACAAAATAATATTTTATTTGCACGCAAGGGATTGACTCAACTATATCAAAATTAATGTTGATATTTATCTTATAATGAATCGATAGACTTATTATTATTTATATTTATTCATATACAACGGAAAGAAAATGAATGCTCGGTTAGCATTCTAAAATGCAATTTTATCTTGCTGTGTTGAACAGGTTCCCTCCGGATTCTATAATTAGAAAAAGAATGGTTAAGTTTATTAGGCGGGTTGGTTAGAATCCAAAGAAGAACTCAAAAAATTGCGGCAAACATTTTCAGCACACTCACTCCCGTGCGCCGTTATCTAAACTCGAATGTTACGTCACTTAGCTATAGCAATAACTATAATCGAAGAGAACGCGATCTCCTCTCGGATCACAAAGTTTAGCGTTCAATCGACAAAGCAAAATCACTTCGTACTATATCAAAATGCTACACAAGCCACGCGTCGACGCAAATTAATGGCAATCGAATTTAAAATAATCACTCATAACTCAAAACATAGGCCTCGTTTTCACGTATATTAACAAATTAGACAACACAAAGGGAAGCAGTCCAGCGCGATCTAACGATTTCAACTTAACTTCCCGGCGTCTTACCGACCGGCCGCCATGCACAAAAGATTGTTTCAGACTGACTGCCAGCGCCGCAGGCGCGAGCTAATCCCTCCCCGCGCAACCCGCTATCAAACCGGTTCCCCGCTCGAGACTTGTGTTACGAACGAGCGTAAACAGGTCTATTTACGAAACTCTCAAAAATCTGTTACGACGTAGCTATCAAATATGACCAACCTTGGTGAGTCAATTAAAATCGTCTCTCATTCTATCGAATTTTTTGAAACATAACAACACTTTTCACGCCGAACGTATCACACGTACTCTCTCACAACCGACTGGCTTCAAAGTTATCCCCGGATATACTTATTGTTTACGCTCGTTGCCGCTAGCTTCGAGCGGGGAGCCGGGTGATGGCGGGTTGCACGAGGAGGGAGTCACCCGCGCCGGCGATCTGCCAGACCAGGCGGATTCATGCGAGTCTGATTCAAGCCGCATCTGCGACCGCCGCGTCCAGGAGTTAAATTGAAATCATTATTTGTTAAGCGTTAATATACGTGCCAATGAGGACTTTCTTTGAGATTGAGAGATCAATTTAACTTCACTTGCTATTAATTTGTGTCGACTAGTTGCTTATGCGGCAATTTGATATCGCACTAAATAATTTGGATTGTAGTCTAGAAGTGTCAATTGTGCGAGGCTTCAGTGTCATTTGTAGGTCGCGAGAAATAAATAATAATTGCTTTGCATTACGACCGCATTCTTACGTTATCGTGTTTGTTCCTATCGGTGATAACGAAGCTTTTTTGAGTTTGGAATGATAAAAGGAAACTTTTATGCCGTTATTTGCATTGATGTGTGGCTTGTGTAGCATTTTGATATAGTACGAAGTGGTTTTGCTTATAGTTTTGTGCTAAGTGACGTTAGACTGGAGTTCGGCGCCCAGAAGTGAGGGCATCCTTTGTAGCAGCGCAACGACAGTGGGTGTGACCGATTACTTCGGTGAAGTCAGATCATATAATACACTTTCTTACACTACACGCACACTACCTATACATAACTCTGACGTCGCCTTGTGGTCGACCCTATTCCGGAACTAGGTAAGTTCTGTTTGCTTGCTATTTATATGTATAATAATTCTCCATAGGCTATTTCGGGCCCTGCGCTCTGTTGCTCGTCGAGCTGGTTATTCATGGGCCCTAATCTAGTCAACCCTTGTCGGGACAACTCACGGCCGTAACACCTATTATTATACTGCGTTTTCGAAAACAATGCCTTTCGAAAAGATAATCGAAATCAGATAACGAGTGTGAAACGAGATAACGACCAGTTACCCAGGTAATTATCGAGTGTGACGATTTCCGAGAGGCGTTCACTGCCAACCGAAACCGTAACGTTACGTCTCCATTATTGTAATTTTGCGACACCTTATTAAAAGCGCTCGACGTCGAGAGCCGGCGCTAATTAATCAGCGACTAAATAGGCGCGAAATGGGCACGCGAGAAGCGTGAAGCATTCACGTCGTTGGTTAAACAGCCGTATTTGGATCGCATGTATCAAGACTTCATTCTGCATGGTGGTGTGCTAAATTATTTAAAAAAGCTAAAATGCTTAGCACGTTTACACTCGGAATGTTTCTTTAGTTTTGTACTATTTTAACATATAAGTCAGGGAGTAAAACTTCTGTTACGGATTTTATCACGTTGATTATCACTAAAATAAATTAAATAAATATTGATAAAATACGTAAAATTAGCTTTATTTAATGAGTAGTGCTCTCATTAATATAAGAAATCATTATAAAGTTAACAGACTATCAAATGAATCCTCACCTTTAGACCTTTAGCAGTTCACTCCTCGAAAATAATGCGACCGCAGTAATCGCAACATTTGGTATATGTATTGGCGAATGCAGTACCAGGTGTCACGCAATTTCGACGCTGCTTCTCGTTGCCAATTTCAGTATTTTATATTTGGTATAAAGACGAAATATCTATATTATACCGCTTTTAACAAGCGCAATAAGATTTTTCGGTATTTTCCCAAAGCTACTTCCTACGAAACCCGCAGAATAAAACGCAGCGATGAATTATTCTATGCCGCAACTACATGGCGTATCAAAGATATGTTTTGAGGAAAACATATTTGTAACAAAACCAAAATAATTAAAAATAACTATATTTGAAGATGCAACATAGCACATATTACATAAAAATCGGTTGGTAAAAATTAGAACACATATTATTTGAAAATTAATACTGCATTGCGGACACAAAATTTTCACCGACTCTGCAATACGCAACTTCCGGCACAGTAAGAATACAGCTCCAATACATCAATGACATTTGAAATACTTATTGCTTAAAAAGTTCCAAAAACGATATAAATGTTAATTTCGATTTATACATACTAATAATTGGTAATTTTAGATATATCTGCTATAATCGCAATATGTAGTTATGTCAGGTAAACTGTTACTTTTAGTAAACAGGACGTTCTAATTAACATCGCTCCAGTTTCAAGCACGCTTCTTAGATAACACGACGTTAACATGCACGGTTACGTCAAATATGTTAGGTTAGATAATAATTTTGATGTTAAACGCCAGCTTACACAATATAATATTATTCTCGCGTTAAAGCAATCATATTATAATCCAACATATATTAAAACATCGAACATGTCATACTCAGCTACGACTACATTCATTGGGTAATGCTTTAGTAAAGATCGTCTAATTTAAAACTGCACGTGCATGCCTTGTATTTTTTATTAATTTTATATCTTTAATCACATTATATACAGCAACAATGTTATAAAATTTACTAAAATATTATAAAAAGCCCGCATATCTAGTTTTTATGATACCTAATACCGCAAATGTAACAAAATATTTCGAATAAGGCTATTTTTACAGATTTTATCACGCATATTACCTTACTTAATATTCCAATATATCAAAGAGATAACATCAGGTATAGTAAGAATCAAACTCGTTAGAAGTATAAAAAATTAAATCTCGTTTTATCGTCACAGCTAAAAATAGACTCGAACGAATAACTACCATAGAATACTGTCCTAATCCACCTGCATTGAATCGATGAAGTCACACCTAATCAAGCCATCACGCATTGAGAGGGGTGCTCGTATTCTTGCGAATTCACTTCCACCTACTTTATCAATTTCTTATAATTCATTTTTCAAACAGTTTCCTTTTTTTAAATTATTGAAAGAGTTCTCATGGCACTGGGCCACTAATTTTAAAATGTTTAAAAATATCGTCACTATTGTAACTACACTAAATGTCAAGTAGTAGTATCGGACGTACCTATTTTACATAATAATTGTCTACTTAAATAGTTTTTCTACTTTTTATTCATAAATGTTTGCTACCTCGATACAAGGATGCCATTATAACGCTCCCCCCTCTAAATAACTATATTATAATATTATTTTATTAGGTAATTTCCCCTTTTTGAATAAACATTATATATATGTGACCAAAATAAATAAGATATGTTTTGACCTTTCCAAATGATCTTCCTAAAGGTTTAATAATAGAACGTTTGTAATATTTTTGGCATGATCGTGTTTGCGCCCGATAGAAAACCGGCTTGATAGCGGCGGCGCGGGGAGAGAGCGCCCGCGCCAGCTCGCTGCCGCCGAGTCTAGATCAGTCCGCTTGAAGTTCCCTTTGAGAG
>DWHP01004576.1:0-12480 GCA_018247895.1 Parnassius honrathi
TATATATATATATATATATATTATAGTTAGAATAGCTTCCTAGGATTTATGTGTTGTATGTAAATAAGACACGTCACATGTTATGTAAATATTTATTTATGATACGTCATAAATAAATATTTACATGAGTCTAATACTAATTACCTTGCTTATTATAAACCAGCGCTCGGCTGTAATCCCACCAGATAGGTGGTGGTGAAGCCCTACACGCTAAGTCTGTCTCAGTGTGACTATAGCCTTTCTACTTAACACTTACGTCTTGTATGTGTTGTGTTGTCGAAGCAATTAAAGTGTTCCTTCAAATTCAAGAGTTTTTGTGCAATCACTTGTAATTATAATGAACGAATATAGTCGATGAGAGCACAGCGCGTCTAGGTCCGCCAATTTAGTCGTGTCCAAATTAAGCGGTATGTTTTCTTTGAATAAACGGCTTTGTGTCTTAATAAACGCCTTTTTTGTGAAAAGCGTTTGGTTTTACAACCGCTATAATTTCGTTTGTAATGACTAAAAATATAACTCTAATTCTAACATCACCACGTACGCCCACTAATTAATGTAGGCCTCCCCTAGGAATGCCATAAAGCGTGGTCCATAGCCATCTGTGTCTATTAATTTCCTGGATTTCTTATCTTATCAGGTTTATATATAGGCAAGGGGAGGGGGACTACACTATACGAGAACCGTTCTTCCCCATCGGTTATTGGTTTTTCGAGCTATATGTTCGGCCCATTTCCACTCCAGCTTGCTGACCCGTTGTGTTATATCAGTTACTCTGCTTCTACTACTATACAGTTATGTAATTAAATCAAGAGAGAGACGACAATGTAATTAATTTTTAATGCTGTAGAGTCCCATCCAAGTGTTTTAAAGGATATTCTACGACCATCGTGTGCTGACGATGTAGAGAATCCACTTGAGAGCGTCGAGTCGACCCATTCGTGTTACAACCATATAGCTTCAGCATGTCTCTTCCACGTATAAATTAATGAATGTCTACGACTGATCATCGCCGCTGGTGACAATCGGCTTTGTTCTTGGTCTAACTCACTGAACGGTTAAAAGCCGCATGGTACTTAAGACCAACTTACACTGAGGCAACATGATATACTCGTAGTGGATACCACCAATACGGGTGTACCAAGCTGCATGGAATTATATGGAAAAAAGCTAGCACGTTGCGATATTTGTAGCATGCAGTGGATTATATTCTATTATTTATCTTCGTCTTCGTCATCCCGTATAAGTGGACATGTTGTATGAACAACCCGTTGATCCAGAACCATATCTCTCGTTTAAAGGCTGCTGCATGACGCCTGTTTTTTTAATTTAGAGTACGCTGATTTAATATTTTTCGATGTAGCGTAAACGAGTTCGCAATACCGGTAACTATCGGAATCATTACGATATCATTGGGACGAAATGGGACGTTGAATTTCATTATACTATCACCACAGAACCTGACATGTTTTGTTATTATAAGTTAACACGCATGATGTACTAAAACCAAAGCATTCGTAGAAACGTTTCTTAGTCCGAGCGATAAAGTTTTTGTGTCAGGATGATTCCATGACAGCAGCCTGATTCTTCTGCATTTGTCATTGATAAATGACTGATTCTTTTAAGATATTAAATGTTCAACAATGTAATTAACTAAGACCCTACTTTATACTACAATAAAATTTATAATTTTATACAATAAGGCTGACAAACGAACACACAGTACACCTAATGGTAAGTAGATGCCGTGGCCTAAAGATATTTTATCCTCAATTAAAAAAAATGTAGATGCTTTGTCAACCCTGAGGACTAAGACTGCTTCGTTTCCTGTAGTTTTTTTTATACAAGAGGGGTGACAAACGAGCACATAGTCCACCTGATGGTAAGTCAATGCTGCGGTCCGTAGATATTTACATTTATCCTCGATTAAGAATCAAAACGCAGATGCGCTGTCATCCCTGAGGACTAAGATGGAATGCCTCGTTTCCAGTAAAAAGAGTCTCTGGTTCTATATTATTCCTTCCCCGGTCGAGCCGACCCATTCCTGCTACAACCATACGCAGCTGCAGCGTGGCTCTACCATGTATAAAAGTGTCTTCGGCATTAAGCTGCTATTTTACACTGATATTCTGTGAGAGTATGGTCTTACCCCAGTCGAACCGACCCATTCGTGTTACAACCATAATACAACTGAAGGCTAGCTCTAACACGTATAAAAATATCATGCAACTCAAACCTATTTGTAACCTTCAAAAAATTTAGTTTAAAAAATCATTTATTTAATTTATAGTACTTCTTAACATTTAAAAAAATGCATCTTCACGTCTTCTGGCTTTTTAACAACAAGACAATTCATCCATATCCTGATCAATTTTAATGGTTTTTCTCCTTAACGTTTTTTTGGATATACCTAATTAAGTATTGCGTTAATCAATCATAGCTCGACTTTGATACATTGAAAATCGAAAAGTCGAGCGTTCTAGTTTTGTGAAAAGGGTTACAAGAGAATTATATTCTCTTATTCAAACTCCTCTCCTCCCGCCCCCTATTGCGGTCGGCTGGGCGTTCCTGTGTGCGCGGGCGCACCGTTCCGTGAATTCTGCAAGGCCGTCTGACCCGCAGTTACGCTGCATTGTTCCTTCGTATTTTATTTGCTCTCTTTATGATTAGAATATTGGTTCATATATTAACTACACATATGTACTAGAATCTTAGTACGCACGATTACGAATGATTCAGTTCATAAAGTAGGTGCTTTTATGTCACATAACACATAATTATTTTGTCTTCGTATCTTGTAAAATTAAAAGCTATTTTAGTTCTTTTTCTACTATAAGGGTGACAAGTAAGCACACAGCTTACCTGATGGTAAGTATATGTTATAGCCCATAGACATCTACATCTATCCCTGATTAAGAATCAAAGTGCAGATGCATTGTCACCCCTGAGGACTATGGAAGGAATACATCGAATAGAGTAAAAAGGGTCTCCAGTTCTCTACACTCACCATATGAAACACAGCCGCATTAAACTCATATTTTATGCTGGTACTCTGTGAGAGCGGTTTCCCTCCCCGGTTGAGCCAACCCATTCGTGCTGCAACCGTGCCTTATCACGTATAAATGACTGATTTATTTCAGAAAGTAGGTTATTTTATGTTTTGCGATAATTTCAGTATACATAATTATTGTGTAAAATTAAATGCGATAAAATTAGTTTTATTCAATTTGCTGTATTCGCGTAATTATAAGAAATCATAATTACTCTGTTGTTAACGTGTTTTATTGTTCTTTACCGTAACTGAGTTTACATCATGCAGTTGGAATTTTAAACAAAGCTAGAAGCTGAAGTAAATACATATAGCCTACACACTTTCCAATACTGAGCACGGGCCTCTTCTCTCCTCTGAGAGTGTTATTGAGAACGGATGAGTTCGCCGCGTTGTTCTTATATTTCCATGGTTATTTTGTAAAGAATATATTTTCCTTTACCGCTAAGTGCGCTGGTGAGGACTATTCTCAGTTTGCTTGATTACTTTGACAATTTACATACTTTAGAATATTCAGAAAGCTATAATTAATTATATTAACACATGTTATTGTTCAGTACTACGACCACTACTGATGACTTGCTTTGTTATTCATCTCGTACTCTTTCATTATTATTTTTAGAAATACGATGATTTGGATAGGATCGAACTTTGATTAACGTTACCACTAATTATATCCGTACCAGTAAACGTCAACCAACACAACAATGGAGTTCGCGCATACATACACAACCAACTAATCCCCGCGTCTGCATTCGTTTTTTCCTTCGCTTCAGTTACGTAAGAATAGCAAACATAACTGTGCACCGGTCCGCGGGAACCGAACGCGCATACCTCGCGGTTACCGGCCGCTGCCGCCGGATTATTCAGTAGTTTCTCGGAAAGATCCGCAAGCGTATAATAAATTGCGAGGACCGCTCCCTCATTATGCGGTACGGGTCTACATTCCTCGACTTTACAATTTGAAGGACAAAAAGTTTGCTTGAAACTATTGTCTCGACGGACGCGGCTTGTTGAAAGAATAGAAATGACCTTTGGGAAAGAGAGTTACACGAAAATATCGTTCTTTTAATGAGAGCTAATTGATCTTACTATATAGATAGTTTATCCATAGAATACTATAATCCATTTCTAATCTAATTAATATATAATATAACTATGTAATATTTTAAACAGGAACATTTATTTGTACATTTATCTAACATTTTAACTTCGCCCGCTGTGAAATTGTCAAATATTCCATCTTATTTCTAAGTGGCGTCCTCCTCGTGGTACAAAAAGTCGTGGTTCATCATCATTTGCGGAAATAAAGGAACAACCAGAGGAAACATATGGCTTTCGTATAAAAAAGTGTAGTTCCGGTCTACATTCGTCCCACTGCTGAGTACAGGCTTCTCATTTTGTGGAGATATTTATTCCCAAAGGAAATATACATTTCACTTAATGTTAAGTGTTAGAAGTTCTCACAGAATATCAGCGTAAAATAGCAGTTAAATGCTGCTGTTTTTCGCATGGTGAGTGAAGAGAACTGGAGATCCTTTTTACTGGAAACGAGGCATTTCATCTTAATCCTCAGGGATGGCAACGTATTTGCATTTTGATTCTTAATCGAGGATAGATGTAGATGTTTATGGGCCACAGCATCCACTTACCATCAGGTGGACTGTGTGCTTGTTCGTTACCCAATCCAATTAAAATCTTTGTGTTCAGCTCTGTAGCTCCATTTTTAGGAATAATTTTTTTTTATTTAAGGAAAAGGGAGGAAAAGTTTCATGACGTACAACTTCTTACTAGTAAATGCATATAACTTAGTACTTCTCGTAACTTTTTGTGTATTACTCATTTCTAAGAGGGTTGGGTTATCAAGCGAATAGTCCGACGCTCTACTCTCACATTCCACAGAAATACAATGTTGGTAGACGCTATTTTACTTTAGTGTTAAGCATGAGACCTGGGTGTAAGGCTCGCCATTATTCTCGTATATAACAGTTGAAAACTATCTAGACTAGCGACGTCAAAAGTGCAAGACATCTAGTATAGTAGTAGCCGATCCTACTAAACGTGGCGATTATAACGATTTCTTATATTTATGTGAACACTGCGCATTAAATAATAATAATTTTACGAATTTTATAGTTAGCTCGGCTACTTCACCTCGTGACGAACACCTCGATTTCCTACGTGACGATGAGTGTTGTAAAGCACCTGAAACGTCGAGTGTTAAAAAGTTAAGATTAAACGCGATAAAATCCGTAAAATTAGTTCCATCAACATCAACGTTGCGATTATGCAAAATCTCCTCTGATACGTTAGAAGCTATACCCAGTAGTGGACTGCTGTGGTCTGATAAAAAATAGATAGAAAACTGTTAGTTATCTTGGGGAAGTAATGTTCTCAACCTCTTGAAGTCACGTACTGACAAGTGCAATGTTGAGCGACTTGCGAGCTGATGGAACATGCAAAGAATTTTACATAGTACAGACACATTGCAACTACATTATGGTTGTAGCACGATAGGGTTGGTTCGACCGGGGCAGCATCTCTCAGAACACCATGTAAAATGGGAACTTAATGCTGCTGTGTTTCGTAGGGTGGTTATAAAGAACCGAAGATTTTTTCACTGGAAACAAGGCATTCCATCTTAGTCCTAAGGAATCGATCGATGTTATTTATCTCAAGTCTGTGTTTTGTGGCAAACTGCGGAACGATGTGGAATTATGGGTGGGGATATGGGTTATCATAGGCCTAATAACATTATAGAGTTTAATCTTCTATCCACCTTGTAATCTTAGAGTGACACAAGCAACCAGAGTGTAGTTCATCTTACGATAAGTAAATCCATTCATAATAACCTATAAAAGTATACTGCAGAATACAGGCCTCCACTATAGCTTGTGTCATAGAGAGTTTTTGCCATAGGTGCTACGCTTAGCAGACGGACTGACAACCGCGGTTTTTTATTATTTTTAGTTGTGATCAGGAAGATGCTACTTCTTATCTCTTGTTTCTGCTTCCCTTTATTGCCTCTTACGACACCCAGGAGTCGATATGGGGCAGCGGATATTCTTACACTGTTAGTACAGTCACCAACCGGGGTATGGATGACTTATGGTGAATGAAAAATACCTATTGTGTATTTACTATATAAGTAGTAGAGCCATGCTGCAGTCATATTATAGGGTGTAACACGAACGGGTTGGCTCGGCCAGGGTAGAAGGAAAACTCTTATTCTTGTAACTAGGCATTTTAGTCCTCAAATTCGACAACGAAGGTGCGTCTTGAGTTTTAATCGAAAAAGTAATCTATAACATATAGACTAAGATAGAATTCCTCACGATAAGTAATTATACACACTCTCTATGTCCCTAAAACCGGAACCCAGCTATGCATGCATTGCTGCTTGGCAGCAAACAAATTTAACTTATATCAAAGAAGCTTTAGAAAAGTCCACCAAGAGCGCGTCGTGTCTATAGTTTTCTTAGCTCTGATGCGGAACCGAAGCCGCGTCCGACCCGTTCCCAGCGACACGCGGCAACGCGAGACAAAACAAAACACAACCACCCGTCTCCATTATTGCGAGCATTTTTCTAAGTCAATTAAATTCGACCAAGATGGCGGCCTCGCTCACTGCCGATTGTTTTTTTGGCGTCTATTAGAATGTTTTACTGTTATTATTAGTTGTGCTTTGTAGCGGGAAATTGTGTTTGTGATTTGTTGATTTGTTTTTAACGGATTTGGAATTGCTTGTTTAGTAATTGACTGAAATTAAGTCTTTGCCTTTAAAGGACTTACGAAAGGCTTTTGTAAAAATTGTTTGCGAAACTAAACGAAACAAATTTATACATGTAACTGTGTATGTATGTATAAAAATAAACACCGCCATTTCATTTTAATTAATTTTGTCCATATGTACCATCCATCAACTTCCCGCCTGTCTTACCAGGTCGTCACTCCATCTAGGTGGGGGGTCGCCCCACACTCTGCCTACCGGTAGGAGGCTACCACCCGAGAACCTTAAGGTTTAAATTAACACTTTTTTCCCGTCAGTTGTCGGTTCTTCGATATGACCAGTCCATTGTCACTTCAGTTTTCTAATCCGTTGAGTTATGTCGGTTACTCTGGTTCTTATGCAGCTGGACCAGGACCGTGCTTTGTAGCATTTATTGTGGGAGGCCTATGTTCAGCAGTGAACTTGTGAAGGGATGTAATGATGATGATGATGATATGTAACTACCAAAGCATAAAATCCTAAAACAATGTTTCGATTTATTATAAAAAACATTATATGGACAAAGGAAACAAGGAAATTGTTTTTGTGATTTATTAATTTGTTTTTAAAGGATTAGGAATTGATTATTTGATATAAGTTTGAAATTAAGAGGGCAAACGAAAGAAACTTGTTAAAATTGTTCGCGAAATTAATAAAACAAAATTTATATATGTAACTACAATGCACAACATTTAAAGATTGAGCTTTGATTTCATTAATTACTCGTTTTATGTACCGTAGCATGAAATTCTAAAAATTGTAAAAATTCAATGTGTTATAAAAAGGATTTATAAGGATAATCTAAAGTTTTTTTTTTTAGAAGAACTGTAACAAACGACTAGACAGTCCACCTAATGGTAAGTGGATTCTGTGGCCCATAGACATCTACATCTATCTTCGATTAAGTATTAAAATGCAAATGCGTGGTCACCCCTTACAACTAACATGGAACGCCTTCTTTCCAGCAAAAAGGGCATCAGGTTCTCTAAGCTCACCATAAGAAACACCGTAGCATTAAACTGCTATTTTACGCTGGTATTACGTGAAAGCGTGGCTTTTCCCGGTTGAGCCGAACCATTCGTGCCATAGCCATTATAAAGCTGCAGCGTATCTGTACCACGTAAATTTACTTGATTTCGCAGCTTAAGCTTAGTTTAAATCAGTAATAAATAATTTTTGCCATCGTTCATAGAAGCTATAAATCAAAATCAAAGGAACTTGTTCGGGTTTCTTTTCCCAGTAACTGCCTACTTTAGTTAAATTATTGTTCAATTCTCACTTATATTAAATAAATTCAGAAAGGTGTTTTTGTATAAATTAAGCATCTCTTTTTTCTTATATTTATGCGAACTCTACATATTTAAATAAAATTATTTTTTACGGATTACTAGTTTTTCGTACTGTCTCCCCGAGACCGTGAGTACTGGAAAGTGCTCGAGACGCTGGGAAAATAAAACAAGTTAATACGCGATATAATCTCTATAAACGAGTTTTATCAAAATCTCTATTTTTACATGGTAGAACCACGCTGCGGCTATGTTATGGTTGTAGCACTAATGGGTCGTCTCAACTGGGGAAGGACCACGTTTTCACATAATACCAGCGTAAAATAGCAGCTTAATGCTGCTGTGTTTCGTATGACGACCGTAAAGAACCGTAGAATATTTTTGATTGCATTAAATGCATTTGGAGATCTGTTTGTTCAATTACCGGTATGCTGTCAAATCTGCTGGAGACTGCAGCTTCATTTCCCGTCTAACAGCCACGGGGTTAAAAGTGTGATTGGAGATTTTTGGCGTTCTTCTGCAATGGGTCCTACAGAACCTAGCTCCGACCGCATGGACAGTTTCCACGAGCTTCTCATTTATATATTGCAGTACTCTGGGCACTAAAAACGGTTTTGTAACTCGAGCTGAAAGTTTTCGGGGACTTTGGATTAGAGCACGAGGGGCACGGAGCGTTCACTTCATTAGACGTGACCTTTTCAACTTAACGTTTAGGTTTGGCGTGCCACTAACTATTCGGTGATCGCCACCAGTTTTAACCCTCGCGATCACTGAGACATCACTGAACAGCTGCCGTCTAGTCGTCATAATGAAGTCAATCTCATTTTTGTCGGATCTCAGTGGCTCAACCAGGTTCACTTTCTGTAGGCCCGCTTCTGGGAGAAGGAGTTCATCAAGAGTCCCTTTTTCACTATAAAGTCGGCCAGGACTTGGGTTCCGTTGCTCTATTCCAAATTACCCAACCTTCAGCATACCGCTTTCTTTTGTGCCTAGTTTTGCGGTGAAGTGGCATTTGGAGGAATGCATGGCTCCAGAGATATCCTCATATATTTCCTCCACCTCCTCATCGGGATGTGCCAAGATTCATGCGTAAACCTGTATGACCTTCAGCGAATACCGTTTGGTGATTCTGAGTATAAGGTACGCAATCCTCGTCGACACACTCACAACATTTACAACGTTGTTAACGAGAGACTTATGGGCGATAAATCCGACACCTACTATCTATATTATGTCCGTGACAGATGGTCGCTCTCCCGGTGATTGAACAAGTTGCTGGATTGGAGGATTACCGTGTCCTCCCCCTCTCTTTGTTCCTCAGATAATCCTATAATATCGCAGCGGAATTTGTCTATCTCTTCTGCCAGCTTTTGGATCTTCTCGTGAGTCCTCAGGGTGCGTGCGTTAAATGTTGCAGGGTTGAATCATTTTAGGTGGCAACCAAAACTCCACCGAAGATTCTTAGCAGCCCCTGCCCTGTTGCTACGGTCGCCACCGTAGCCGGGAAAAGCGGAGCCGCCGTGGACTGGTTGCCGTTTATTTGTGTCGTTGCTCATGGCGGGTTGGCAACTGCAGTTTTTTATTGTACTATTGCTGTTATCTGAAAGACGCTGCTGTCCATCTCCTGTCTGTTTCCTTCAGTTGCCTCTTAAGAAACCCACGAGAGATATGGGGTAATGGATATTCTTACAGCGCCATCACACGGCCATTACTTTTTTATTCACGCGTCACGCGTAATTCATTAGTTAAACGATTATGAATTTAGTACCTAGTAGCCTTAAAACAATTGCTGAACGAATCCGGATAAAATGAAATATATAAAAAATTACGTTGGCCACTCAGTTCTCACAGTTAATCAGCCAGATGACGGAAAGTAACTTAAAATTGAAGTTAATGCGATTACAGAAATTTCGTAAAGAATTAGCTTTGTTACTTTATAGGTCAAAAGAGCTAAAGATAAAAATGTACATGTCTAAACTGCGGTTCTACAGTCCACACAAAAACAATATTTTATTGAAAAATTACTCAATTAAATTTAAATTCAAAGTATTATTTATAGTAAGCTAAGCGTTACGTTTGGCGTTAATTTAAAATATAACATATTATCTTAAACAATAAAAACGTGCTTTTCTCCAGTTAAGGTTTTAGTAGAAGCACAGATTACTGTTTCATGATTTTTCGTTAGCTTTACTTAAATAGCAAACAGGCTATGAATATATGGTTCATTGGAACCTTAAGATTAATTAAAGAGTGTTTCTAAAAATAAATTTTCGTATTAAACTTTGTGTCCAAGTACATACTTTACAATTCCATCGAACTCCGATAAAAATGGCACAAAAGGGAACAAAACACTTAACGCAAACCTCGATCATAAAATGCCCACACGCCGCTAATGAGCCGCTAAGATTAACTGGCAATAAATTAACTTACACGCAATTACCATATAGATACGTGTGGGAATGTTGTACACGATTTGTCAATTTGCGCGTGTGACAAAACGGAAATTAATACTTAGAAAAAATTAAAAAACGCGTCGACGTGATTACGGTAAATTATTACTTAAAGTTATGACGTTATTTAATATTAAATTTAATCTAGCTGTACCTGTTTTTTTTAAATAAAACAGGCAAAAGAGCATGGAGGCTCACCCAATGGTAAGTGTCGAGTGGGAATTGCAGGTGCGTTGCTGGCCTCAAATGTGGGTAAAAGAATCCATCTTGAAATTTATTACCGTTGCTGTTTTGAATGGCGATTTTTGGTAAATGCTAATATGTATATATAAGATCTAAAGCCGATTGATAGAAGGCGGTGCAACCATCAATTAGGCTACACATATTTGTTTTATTAACGAAATGAAAATTTATTAATTAATACCCAAGTAAAAATGTACGCCCGTCTTGTGAATTTTTGCCGTGTTTCGTGAAGTTATGATATATATTATGTAGTGCACTATGTTTCTTGTTAGTTATTCCCAGGACGGAGGTTTTTCACGAACCAGTGTTAAAGTCAATATTGAACAAAAATTATTTTATTCCATCTCATTCTATGAATTACACATGAATAAATTCCATCTTGGGTCCACGATTTGCAGCCCGTATAAATACTTCATGTCGTCATAACGCTTAGCAACGAGATGTCTAGTTACGAGTAGAACGAGAAGACAAGTCTCGATAGAATATCCTGTGAGTCACGTGTATATAATAAATGCTGTGATTTATGCTGTGTGTACTTGATTCGGTCTCCAGTCACTGAACTGTAGTTTGGTATAAATGTTACATTATAATGAAAGAACAAGTACCACTCGAAGCGTTGGTCGCTCCCCCGGCGGAACACCTTGCCTAGCGCGAGATCTCCTTCTATTTTCTTTTCCTTCCACCGTGGAAGGATTTTTATTTGCGTAGGAGCGCGTCTCTGGTTAGGAACCCCAAATAGTAGTGCTGACACTGCTGTCTTCCAGTGTGGTGGGTTTAGAGAGCCTGTATGATTAATAGGTTACGAGTCATTTCCATCTTAGTGGTTAGAAGTGGATTCGTACCTGTAGCCTTCCTTATTTGAAGTTGGCTCTGCACGTGTTTCATCAAGTTGTATGTCACTTTAGTTATACAGTGGAATCTCTATAACTCGAATGTCAAGGGAAATGCAAAAAAAAATCGAGTTAACGAGTTTTCGACTTAACAAGAACTTCGCGCGATTTCAAAGTATGATGAGATAAGAACGAGCACGCAGTCCACCTGACCGTAAGTAGATGCTGTATATATATAGACATCTACATGTATCCTCGATTAAGAATCAAAACGCAGATGCGTTGCCACCCCTGCAGACTATGATGGAATGCCTCATTTCCAGTAAGAACGGGCCTCTGAGTATCTACATTTACCATACAACCAAACACAGCAGCATTAAGCTACTATTTTACACTGGTGTTCTTTGAGAGCGTGGTCCTTCCATGGTCGAGCCAACCCATCGTGCTACAACCATAATATAGCTGCAGCGTGGCTCTACCACGTATAAAATCTCTCACATCATTAAATAAAAAGAAAATCTTGATCAATTCGTTTCATAACCACCCTACCATTTCGTAATCGCGGTGTGCAATTCATTATAATGATCATTAAATCGCAAAAGACAACAGCTAGACTTTGGCTTCTCCTATTGTGGCGGGGATTTCACTCAATTGAGACGCGTGCCAAGCAAAATGACGATTAAAGTACGAGATGCCTCACTTTTGACGCTGCCCCATCACCGGTCTGATATCTCTTCACTAGCGATGCGGCACGACTACGAAAGGAGTAAGTGTAATAAAGTTTTTTTTTTTTTATAGGCCAGGGTGACAAACGAGCACACCGTCCACCTGATGGTAAGTGGTTGCTGCGGCCCAT
>DWHP01004577.1:0-12480 GCA_018247895.1 Parnassius honrathi
TCCTACCATCAGTCTCAAAGCATTAATACATCAAAAATATAATATATTAGGGTAGTATTTTACATATATAGAGTGTAAGTGTATTTGGTAGTTGTAGTTTGTATATAAGTAGTGTGGTATATAAATTTGTGCATGTTGCATGAGTAGTGTGTGAGTATGTTCTGAGTATGGGTGTATATATGTGTGTATATTCATTTAGTATCTGTATTATAATAATGTCTCTGTATCCTCATAATTTAAGGGAGATAAAAAATTAGTAATCCATTTCTTACATTCCTTATTTGTTTTGCTGTAGATATCTAGTTCTTTGTTTAATTTGTTATGTAGTAAAACGGAGAGGCTTGAGTATTGTTTACTAGCAAATATATATACATAGCTGCAGCGTCGCTATACCACGTAACGGATAACCACTTAGCTTGTGGCTCAGCAACGTGTTGTAGCGCTGAGGGCCGCGAGTTCCAATCCCGCACGGAATTTCTATGATCTACAAATGATTTTTCCGGTTCTGGATGTATGTCGTTGTGCATTTTATGTTTGTAAGCTGCCTTTACGATACATGAAAAAATCCTAGTGTAATCCTAATCCTTTTTTAAAAACAAAAAAAAAACTTAAGGCTAACATGTAAGGCTGTATAAAAATTATTTCATACGAATAACTGTTCAAGTTTCGTAAAACTGTGTAGAATGTCCTGGAAATAATTTTCGCTCCCAAACAATTTTCGGTAATCCACAAAACAATACCACAACAGAGCATATAATTTTACTACACGTTTGAAATACAAGCTTAGGAATTGGTAGTGCGGTCCGAACTGCATTTTGTATTTACATAGCGTTGTCGTCAGGGGCGAATCATGACATTGTATGAGACTTGAGACTAAATAAATAAATGTGTTGTGTGAATGTTCATTCAGCGTGGATCGGACCATAAATAATAATAATTACAAGCTGAAGGTACTCCGGGTTAACACTGACATCGGGACGTTAGTCACCTCAGTCCCCCGTGACCATGGATGCTGGAAAGCACCCGAAACGCGATAAAATCCGTAAAAATAGTATGTATAGTGTTCGCGTAAATATAAGAAATCATTTAATAAACGTGTTATTTGTGTATATGTTACCTAGTTTTAGCCGGATACAACTAAGTACAGTCAATGGAGCTTTGTTAAATTAAAGTTAGTTCGAGAACCTTACTGGACCTGCACTATAACTGCAATATCCCATTCATACTGCAGTTATAGTACAGGTCCAGTTTGAGCGGGGAATGATCATGCTTTCTCTATTGGGTCAACGTGTAAAATACCAGCATACATTTCAACTCGGTCCTCAGATGTGATATCGCGTTTGCATTTTGATTCTTAATTGAAGACAAATTTAATGCAGGTGCTTATGGACCGTATAGTGACGTTGTCATAATACCCCATGTTGTCCCGTGGGTGTCATAAGACCCGACAGGAGGAAACAAAGCAGAGGATGAGCAGCAGGGTCTTTCTACTAACAACTTAAAATAAAAAAGCTGCGATTGCCAATTCACCTCCCAAGCGTGAAAACTATGGCAAATATCAACACTATGAGGCAATTTATGTGGGAGGTATAATCAGTAGACTTTGAGAGGATGTGTGTTTTGTAGGAGGTGACGGTAACGATAGATGTCTATGGACCACAGCATCCATTTATCATCAGGTGGACTGTGTGCTCGTTTTTGAACCTGACTTTTATAAAAATGTGAATCAATAGATCAAGAATGGTCTCGAGGTTTCATCTCTCAGATCTCACTTAAAGGAGGTTTACAAAAAACCTTTGCTAATTCAAACGTCTGATGCTAGGATAATAAAAATAAGCTATAATGAATATAGTACACCTAACGTTTAGTTCACCTCTTTACATTGTAGCTTCCTTAAAACATAGAAAGCAAAGATACGTTCTCTAGGATTAAGATGGCGTGCCTCATTTCCTGTTCATGATTATTCAGTTCACATAACACGAGCAGCAGAAAACAGAGTCCTTTGTCCGCGTCTGTCTCCGTATTTGCTTATAACTGTTAAACCACTTGATGGATTTCGTTGCGGTTTTCATCTATTTTTAAGTTTCAGGAAATATTTTCGGTATATTTTACGCATTTCTTGTGCTAGAATGGTAGAGAAGTATTGGCGTTGTGTTTATTTTTATAGAATAAGGGTGACAAAAGAGCACACAGTCCACCTGATAGAAAGTGAATGCTGCGGCCCATAGACATCTACATTTATCCTCAATTAGGAATCAAAAAGCAGATGCGTTGTCACCCCTGGGACTAAGATGTAATTCCAGTAAAAAAAATGATATCTGTATCTTTACACTCATCATACGAAACACAACAGTATTAAGCTGCTATTTTACGCCTGTGTTCTGTGTGAGCGTGGTCCTTCCCCGGTCGAGACGACCTATTCGTGCTACAACCGCAATATAGCTGCAGCGTGGCTCTACCACGTATAAATGCGATCAAGTCGTAGAAAAATTATAATAAATCGAACACATACGAAGCAATGCCGATAGGATCGGTCAAGTCAAATTAGTATCTGTTCAGCAAACTGGAACACAACAGTATTCGCATTGCAGCCGGCCGATGGATATATTGAGGCAAGAGGGTGGATAACCCGATTTTTTTTCTAGAGCGGAAATAATAAACAAAATTTGAGTCCACTTGGTTGTAAGTGGTTACAGCATGGACACCTGCAGGCAACATCAAACAAAGACATTTCGATTTTCTGCTTCCGGTCTGCACCTAAGAACCTGGATTTGTCCCTTGCCGGCACCAATGAAATTAATAATTGCAGGAAAGATGTGAATAAATTAAATTGAAAATCAGGGATTATTTGCGTTTCAAAATATACATATGTGTTCGTATTACACATCGTTTCAAAATAAAGGAAAGTCTAAATAGAGTGAAAAATACGAAGATTTTCATTTACGAATCTTTTAGGTCGATTATTCCATAATTGAACAGTTGTGTGGTTTATATTGAAAACAAGCCAGTGACGCAACGCGTATAAAGTGTACTAGATTACTAGAGGCAGAACGTACAGCTTAGTGACCCAGTACGATAAATCACTGGTACCTATATATTTACTCACCCTGCACTCTATTATATCGGTGACCGGAAGTTTTTTTACACCAGTTACTTTGAGGGGTAGGCAGAGACTACGAACTTCCATTTGGAACCATCTCTCTCTCTCTCTCTCTCTCTCGCTTTTTTCGGATATATTCGCTCGCCGATTAAGAGTACTCTTAATTTGGCCTTCACTTCTTCTGCATAATAAATTTGCTTTGTCACTCTTTCCTCAATTATTATTAATATGTGTCCAAACCACAGAAGCGTTTCTTTTTTAATCGTAATAATTAACATTTCTTACCCTATCTTTAGTGTCCCCCCTTTTTATTTCTACAACATCCATTTTACTCGTATGCTTCTTCCGCTACATCCATATTTTATTATCTACCGTACATAATGATAGGGACAATAACTACATTATAAATTGCTAGGCCTAACTTTTATGACACATTTTGACTTCCCATAATAGAGTGAAGAAGAAGAGTTTTCATAGATATACCATCTACCATCCCTGCTAAACACGTATAAACTAGTCCCCCCCCCCGCGACTTTGTCCGCGTAGAATTTATTACGATTGGATGTCATGGATTTAAATTTTTTTGCAGAACCCTAACTGTTTTTCGAGAATAACAGTAGCCTAAGCTATTCCCAATAAAATCCGCTATCTCCCAGTGAAAGTCCTGTCAAAATCGATACAACTGTTTGAGGATTAGCCGGAACAAACAGGCAGATAGACAGACAGACACAATATTTAAAAAATATTTTTTTATTATAACTACCGTATATACTTTCAGATTCATTTAGTAAAAAGCTGTTATTTTGACATTACAAACATATACAAATTTTATTAATTTGAAAAGATACATAAATTAAACCAACTAAACACATTACTTAACCGACTCCTCTTCAATTCTTATTTCAAATATCATTTTACTTTTTTCTCTATCAAAAACTCTCTTTATTTTATGTTGCGTTCATTAATGTTACTACAATATGCAACTGATCCGCCTTCGATGCATATTTGACCCACATTCCTCGACTTTCAAGTTTTCAGACAAATGTCCATAAACGGACTGAACAGCCACGGTGAAGCTACTTAGCCCTGTCTGACACCTTTTTACGTATATATGACAACATAATTATTTATTTAGAGACGGTATTCGTCATCATCATCAATACAGCCCTTCACAAGTACACAGCTGAACATAGGTCTCCCCCAAGGAAAGCTACAAAGCAGGGTCCTGAGCCACCTGCATCCATCGACTTCCTATGTATTCCCAAGTCATCACTCCTTGGGGGGTTGTTCTACACTTCTTCTACCGGTACGAGGCTGCCACTAGAAAATAAACGGTATTATGACATGCAATGTTTTTTTCGTTCATACATTACAGTCTATCAAAAGTCCACTGCTGGGCCTAGGCCTTCCCATAGATTATCTCATAAGGAGGATATTTGCCATGTTGCCATGTTTGGCAGTCAGGCTGGCAACTAAGGTATGTGAGTGTAATATGGTCACCTTAAGCTTGGCCGCCCTATAAAACCAAATCTAGGAGGAGGACAGAGACAAAAACACAAAGTCTACATTATTACTAATATATTAAGAAAGAATATCAAACAAGCTTTGGCCATAATTATGAACACTTCGAAAAACCTACTTTAAAAAAACTACCCTACGCAATACGAAAGTAGACTAAAATATTTTACTATAATATCAACTGTCAAAATTGCGTCAATAAAGCATCGCCCTTTTGACTCTTTATTATTCGATTGACTGACGAGCTATCGAATCACAAAGCCATCTATGTACACAAGGCTGTAGTTTTTGAGTTATAACAAAGTGGCCATATTAACCGGATGACCATATTATCCTCACGTTCTATAGTTTTAAATATTGATTTCACCAACAAGACGTCTTACGAATTAAGGTTACACTTGACTAAAGTACTAAGCTTCAACGTTTTTTATTTAATAATAAAAGTGATGTGCTAGACTGATGTTTAAATTACGCTACAACCCTTTATTTCAGGTCATGAATTTTTTTGTTAAACTGATGACTGTCACCAAATTGATGCATGAAGTGGTCTTACATTATTGTGATGTGATCTTAAAATAATAAGACTGTTTGAATTACATTTTTGGTTCGACAAAACATAGTGCTAGTATTGCAGCTGACCTATTTCGCTAAAAAGCTCTGATATCGGTAATACGGTAATGCTGGGGTGATCCCGCGGGAGCGCTTACGACGGTGCCGCCAGCTCGTTCCAGCTTCAGCGTTTATGAGCACGTACGATGCAACGCTTTATTGTGCTCGGATGTTGACTACGGAGTGTATTACGTGTGGATAGTTTTCGTCCATTTTGAATTAACTTTTCAAAGTTTTTGTTCATTATTTTATCAATTTTTACAAAAAAAAAATTTAGTATAATCGTAGCGCTATCTGCTGTTCGTAAATTTTGACTGAATAAACCTTTTCTGTTTAGGGTAGATGTAAAAAAAAACAACAACACCAGCTTCGATAGTTTCGGAAATCATAAGAACTGAGAGAACAGTTAAATCAAAGGAAAGGAGGAAAACGTTTTTAAAACACTCAAAACGGTGGAACCCATTTCCCAAACATGAACACATGCGCAATTATTCAATAGTAGATTTTAGAAATGTTTTAATTTAAACTATGCCTACATCGGTCTGCAATCAGTAGCTATAGAAATATACGAAAATTGTTTTCCTTTTAATTATTCTACATTATCACCTGCCTGTCTCAATCTACAATCAAGAACTATTAAAGAAAAAAAAAAATATTTTTTTCACGAAATTATTTTGCATCATCATCGTCAACCTACATCCACAGCTGGATGGACATTACACACCAGCCAGCCTGACTTTTTAATTGAACCTGTTGATTTATATCAGATTGTTATTGTCTAAAGCAACAGCCCATAAAATAGTACACTTGCATAGCCATAAAGAACTTACCACACCTCATAGATAGACTTCACATTCATTGGAAATAAGTAGAAAAAAAACCACTTACTGCAGTGGAAATATAAAATTTATTAACAGCTAGCGATCCGCCTCGGCTTTGCATACAATTTGTTAATAACTTAACAACAGCACCACCTACCGGTTCCTAGCATAGCATATATTCATAGCTATATGAACAATCATCTCAACATAACAAATATATTTCTTTTTTTCGCACGGTATATCTGATTGTAGGTGGTTGCTGTAACCAATAGATATCTACAATTATCCCCGATCAATAATTAAAATGCAGATGCGTTGTCACTTGTCACCTCTGAGGACCAAAATAGAATGCCTCGTTTCCAATGAAATGTTCTCCGGTTCTTTATCCTTACCACACTGCAGAATTAAGCTGCATTTTACGCTGGTATACTGTGAGAGTGCGGTTCTTACCTGGCCGTGCTACAACCACAATGTAACTACAGCGTGGTTCTACCACGTTTAAATACTGTAGGCATATGACCTCAATCGATTAAGTTGTTCAGTAGTTACACGATTACTAACATATGCACCAATGATTATATACGGGTGTTAGTGTAAACACCGTTATCCTCAAAACCAGTGGTTTGGTTTCACTTATAGAACGTAAATTCATTGAAAAATAAGGACATTTTTTCTAGTAAAATCAAATCTCAATTTTTCCTTAAAAGGAGGAATTTTGCCTGTCCTAAGCCAGGATGAGAAAGTATGAAGGAAAAGTTACATCATAGGTTATGTGTACCTATTGTGTTTTTATTGGAATGTTGTGTAGGTAGTTAGGGCGTGCGGTGATCTTTACAGTGATTACGTCACTCGGCCGCATAGGGTATCCATGAATTTACGGACGGTGTCGGACAGAAACTTTTTAAATTTTGTGAAAGAAAATGGCGTCTTTTTTTTAAAATTTTCACTAAACCTATGATTTTAGTGACAACAGTGTTTACACTTACACCTTGTATATAAAGATTATCCACTAAGACCTTTTCAAGGAGATGGCGACGGGACACGTAATAGCGTATATTAGACGAAGCAGGTGAGGCCTCCGTTTACGATCCGACTCGCTAACGGGCACACTTATGGCAATAAAGGCGACGCGTAAATAAAACCATTTGCGCCGCGATCATCAGCTGCTTAATCTGGTTCTAGCGATACACTGCAGCAAGTATTAAATTAATATAACTTGGTGGCGTTCAGTTCGCGTAAATAAAAATAATGAAGTAATGTATTCCTCGTTTCAAAATCCTTTCAAGAAAGTTTGTTAAGCCTTTACTTTTCTCTTTTCTTTCTATTTTCGCTAGGAATTTTTTTACTATCGTGGAAGTAACTTACATATATAAATTGCACAAGAAGTTCCGTTTAGGATTCGAAACCGCAGCCCTCGGCGTCGTAATTCAATGCAAAGCCACTGCACCAAGAGGCCGTCAAAGTTTTTCCATCTATAAATTTGAACTGAATTTTGGCCATTTTGGGAATAGAACAAAATAGAATAATTTTGTTTAATACGGATTATACTTCTTTTCGTTAGTTAAGAGTCCACTGCTGTACGTAAGCCTTTCTCGTAGTTTTTTTTTTAAAGGAGCGGGAGCAATGAGAATGCTGTTTAGAATCAGGGAATTACCGTTGCATCGCCGGCTTTTTTAAAAGTAATAGACTCTTTTCTCGAAAGTCCTTAAGTCATATTGGTCTGAAATGATCGCTAGTATTCCACAAAGCACTCGGGCGAATAGGGTAGCCTAGCCGGATCTAAGGTAACGTTGTAAATATCATACGTGGTAGAGCCACACTGCAGCTATACTATAGTTGTAGCACGATTGAGTCGGCTCGACCGGGGAAGAACCATGCTCTCGTAGAATACAAGCGTAAAATAGCAGCTTAATACCGCTGTGCTTCGTATGGTGAGTTTAGATACCCGGAGAACATTTTTTACTGGAAACGAGGCGTTCTATCTTCGATTCTTAATTAAGGATAGGTGTAGATGTCACATGCCACAGATTCCACTTACCATCAGGTGGGTAGTTTGCTTGTTTGTCACCCTCATTCTATAAAAAAAAAGTTTGGCACACGGATTGACGATCCCAGTATCAAACGTTTCGCACCCTAGACGCCTGCCATCGTCGGTCTATACGTGGTTATAAAGAAACTAAAGGTATTAAATTTTTTGGCATCGTCTTTTATAACAGTGACGGGACAAAATGGAGTAATATTACATGAATGTTAATGTTCAGTAGTTACACGATTACTAACATATGCACCAATGATTATATACGGGTGTTAGTGTAAACACCGTTATCCTCGGAACCAGTGGTTTGGTTTCACTTATAGAACGTAAATTCATTGAAAAATAGGTTTTTATACACTGCCATCACTCGGTCTTTGCGGTTTTTTTTTTAAATCATGATCAAACGGCATTTTCGAATAGGTGTTAGTGCGATTCGGTCTATACTATAACACATCGGTCAATACGGCCCGAGCCTAAAGTAAAAAAAAGTAATTTTTATTCAAAGTTCAATTTTATTCATCAACATAGTCTTCATTAGAGTAATACACACGGTCCAGCATCGCTCTAACATTTCCATGAATTTTTTATAATACGATTTGTCCAACCCTTCGAAATACGCTTCAGTTTCGGCGGTCACTTCTTCATTTGAGGCAAATTTTGAACATTCCGTGTAGTGGTAAGTGAATCCACAAAAGAAAACTGTAACAGAAGATAAGCAACGACATCATCCTGATATTATTTACAGAACATTTTGTATCAAACGAGCATGTTTATCTAATGGTAAGTGGCTACCGCCGCCCATGAACAACTGCAACACTAGGGGAGTTGAAAATGCGTCGCCGGCCTTTAAAAAGCAGTAACCTCTTTTATTGAAAGTCTCTAAATATTGTCAGTTTGGAAAAATCGATAGCAACTTAGTAATAAGGAAATACTGTGCTGGCCAACCTGCCCGGCATTGGCGTATATGACTCACATTCCACCTACGAGGCAATCTATAGGCTATAGGAGAGTCCAATGTTAAGTAGTGAATTTTGGATAGATTGTAATATATTAACAATTAAATGATAGGTATTCCTATTTCTCAATGTCAATAGTTTACTTTCGATCTTTTGTAAAAAATATAAAAAATCTCAAAATGTTAAATGAGAAACCTAAGTAACTAACAAAATAGAAAAATTAATACATTATGCAATTTAAACGTGGTAGAGCTATGTTGCAGTTATATAAGTAGTATAGTTGTACCACGAATGGGTCGGCTCGACCGGGAAAGGACCACGCTCTCACAGAATACCAGCGGAAAATAGTAGCTCGATGCTGCTGTGTTTCGTATGGTGAGTCTAGAGAATCAGAGATCCTTTTTACCGCACATTCCATCTTAGTCCTCACGGGTGACAACGCGTTTGCATTTTGATTCGTAATCAAGGATAGATGTAGATGTCTATGGGCCACAGCATCCACTTACCATCAGGTGGACTGTGCGCTTGTTTGTCACTCTAGCCTATAAAAAATAGTCTATGGTTTAGTTACAGTGTTATGGTTTAGAGACGATAAAATCATCACAAGTCACCTATGAATGTGGCAACATTTAGATTTAAGAAATAGTTATATATTTGTCTGCGATATGATACAAAGAAAAAAGAAACAAAACCTACTAATGGACACAAAGCAAAGCTTAACTAATTATTTTCGAAATATTCTGAATTTTCCGTGAACATAATGAACGAAAGATTTCGACATCCTTTATAAAATTAATATTCAAAACGACCTTGCTTTATACCAATTATAGAAATTAAAACATTAAACGACAAGACCGCGCTTAATTAGGCATTCCGCAAACAAACAACGAAGCTTCTTTCGCCAAGAGCGTAACAAGCCCGAAAATGCATTACCTAAAATTCTCAATTCCCATTTCCGCGCCAACATTGCCAGTGACGGTGAATTTCCATCGGAAAGGAACACAAAAAGAGCAAGATTGACGCGGAAGCCTCCCAACTCCCCCTTCCGTGATACCCCACTATATCTCCTAGACACAAACACATATATCCAGTCATTTGTCCATTTCGTTTCGTTCTTTCCCGTTGCATATACGAAGTACTCCGTTCCGATTACTGCGCGACTCAAATCTCCTGGGATATCTTTGGCTAACGTTAGACCATTAGTGTAGTTTATGTTAGATTAACACAAGTACACAATAACACGTTCAGTTACAATCTATGAGGATACATCTTAGTCGTCAGCGGTTAAGAGACACCTGCGGGTTAGGCTAATGACTTTCTACAACCTTTAACGTTAATAGAAAATAAAATCAATGTATCTGTCACGTTATTTTTCGTTGAAATATGTCATTCCCAATGATATTTACAGTTTTCTGTTAGCTATAACGATTGAAATAAAGTCAATTTAGCTAGCCCCGCTGTAGTTTTATTCGCTTAGTCTAAACTGTGTATTTTCACCGTCAAATCGCAGTGAACTCACTGCTGTGCAGCAGTTTTAAGCCTAATTTACTTTACGAAACTACATACTGGTATAAACTAATTTTATAACATTAATTTAACCACAATTTCGCATGTAAACGTCAAGTTTTACAATGCATGCATCAATTTCATGAAACTTAGTTTCGTGTTACGCGCAATTTTTGGGTAAAACTAAAGTAATAACTAAACTAATTTCACCAAATGGTTCTTAAGTAGTTTGTCTAGTTCTCAGGATCTACATCTACTACTACTAATTCAGAAATTAAATATGTTGCATCCAGATGCTTTCTCGCCCCCCGTTCTCCAATCTACCAACGCCTTTTCTTTCAGACAGACGTTTTTTTTAAATTTTAGTATTATCATCAGCACGACAGCGTTTTAGATAGCATAATAAAACTACGACACTGACGGGGCCACAATCTCAAGGATACTGTTAATTTCACGATAAATTTATTTTGACGAAGTAAGTTATACGGTTACTGCAATTAGTTTCCTGAAATTGATTTAATCATGCATAACACTAGTTTTGTAATATAAATTCGGCTTTAAAGGTAAGAGAGAACAATAACGGCCTTTTTTTATAGGATTGGGTGACAAACGAGCACACAGTCCACCTGATGGTAAGTGGTTGCTGTGACGCATAGTCATCTACATCTATCCTCAATTACGAATTAAAATGCGGATGCGTTGTCACCCGTGAGGACTAAGATGGAATGCCCCGTTTCCTGTAAAAAGGGTCTCCAGTTCTCTACACTCACCATACGAAATACAGCAGCAGTAAGCTACTATTTCACGCTGGTATTCTGTGAAAGCGTGGACCCTCCCCGCTCCAGCCGAGCCATTCGTGCTGCGACTATACTTCTAATATAACTGCAGCATGGCTCTACTCCACGGAGAAAAACGCATTTTTGAATTTTAGTCATTATTAGGAAAACGGTGCTGCTAGAATTTGTTTACGATACCCACGGGATGATAATGGGTAGGGAGTGTTCTTCACAACCTTCACTTCACAACCAACAGTTAAAGTGAATTGTTTTTTATTTCAGTTACTTTAATGGACCCACCATTAAAGTAACTGAAATAAAAAACAATTAAGAAGGCCACGTTAATTCATATGGAACTTCTCATTCCGCTTATACTCGAACCGGAGCGCAAGACCCTATTATTTATGTATCAGGGTTACCCATTTTTGCATTTGTAATAGGGATCATTGTGTAATTATTCACTCGTTAGTGAGAACCGATCTATACGACGTATATAGGGATAAGATTTACTTAGCTGCCAATTTAAAGTGCGCTACGCTTCAGGGCTGTGCTTAGCATAAATCTACATTCGAGTGTTTTAGTACAGCTGACTCGGCGATCGTTGTTCTTTCCTATCCGAAAGGTGGTGTGACTTTCACTGCGATTTCACTCGAGACTTTTTACAATAAAATATAACATTTATTTATAACTCCTTCCTATATCAAATCCTTATTTGGTGATTTCCTTTTTTTGGCACTAAACATTATATTTTGAATATAATATTATAACCAGATATTTAACGTATTTTATAATCATACTCCTTAAATCACACATAACTTGCATCTCATTATCATATCCTTCAATTATAATAGCATTATTAGTTCTGAAACATTCAATAAAATTAGCTAAATCTCAAATAATATTGTAAATAAGAAGGTTGTTAAATTAACCGTGTGTTAAATATTGATTTTAACAATAGATTTAAATATGTGTTCGTGTTTTTTGAATCAATATACATGTAGTATATGATTAGGATTTTTGAAGTAATTATTAAATACTACGCACAAGCTTGTATGATTTCTGGATCTCGACATCGGCGCCACCTACTGGGTACCCACTCAATCATACACAAAAATTATCATCAAAATCAGTTCATCTGTAGTATTTCATTGCCAACACA
>DWHP01004578.1:0-12480 GCA_018247895.1 Parnassius honrathi
ATTTAATCCTTTTCTACGGACACTTTTTTATACAGAGTTTTTTCTCCTTATCTCTACACTCCATAAATCAACCAAAATATTTTTGACGGACAATTATTTTATAGCAATCTGTATAATTTCAAAGTTGATGAGCAACCACATATTTATTATTTAATCATTTAGTAGCACAATATACTTTTACTCCTAGCGGAGATTTAGTACTAACTAATTTCAGTTACATATCAAAATATGAAAAATATATGAACCAAATCTGCATCGAAAGAAACAACATTTTCGGCTGCATAAATCATATCATATTTAGGTAGATTTTGGTTTATTAGGAGTTGGAATGGTTGTATAGTCGTTTTTGATTATTTGAAGGAAAAAGCTAAAAATAAATTCATAGCAATTTATGATACTAACAGTTAATGGTTTTCTAAAGATCAGGGTCACAATTCAAAAAGATCTGAAATTTTAATAGTCATTTATGTAATGAAATCTTACCTTGCGTTAAACTACTGATAATATAGCATTTCCTTATTTACATCATATTATGCGTTAACATTAATCAATGCGGTGTTTTATTCTTCTCTAGACACAGAAAAAAACATTTGTACTTTATTGTAGAAACATATAAAAAACAAAGTCTTTTTAAGTGTATCTATAAAACCATAAGACAGTAACTTACGGTTGTAATTGGTTAATTGTTGTATATATAAGTAAGTAAGTAAGTAAGTAATATTGTTAAAGTATTTTGAAATACTGAATATTTTTGGGTAAAATATTTGTCTTAAAATTATGATTTTATTCAGAGAAACTTTTTACGTAAATAAACAAATAAGAGCAATGAAAATCAAATGAAAAATACCCATTACCCTTGTTCCCAAATATAAATTTTTAACAATTCTGACCTAACAGTGCCATGCAGTGACGGCGTAAGAGAATAATTTATCTTTCAAGATAATCCATTACCCATTTTATTTCACAGCCTAAGAGCTAGCATTAAAAATTCAGCAGAAACCAAATCAATTGCAAGGCAATTTATATCTGTAAAATATATTTTGTAGTTCAAATCAGTTTAATGAAAAACAAGTAACTGCTATCTCTATTTTTATGTGTTGTAGAGCCACGCTACAGCTATATTATTGTTGTCTCACGAATAGGTACACTTAACCGGGGAAGGACTACACACTTACAGAATACCAGTGTAAAGTAGCAGCCATAAACTAATAAGAAGTACTAGCGCCAGTAACTAATTAAATTTGTATTTTTGTATAGGAACTACCAAATATATTTGTATTAATGTATAAGAAATACAGATTATATTTTTATTTTAAAAACACTATGCACACAGATTAGTATTGAATTTACTGACAATTTCACTTCCTAAACGACAACTATCATAACACCAACAATAATTATCACGTAGTAGAACTGCAGTTACAATGCGGTAGTAGTGTTCTCACTAAAACAATCCTAGAGTAAAATAGTAGCTCAATGTTGCTGAATTTCGTATTGTGAGTGTAGAGAACCGGAGAACGTTTCTACTGGATACGAGGCATTTAATCTGAATCTTCAATGGTGACAACGCATCTACATATTGATTGTTTATCGAGGATAAATGTGCATTGGGTGAACTGTGTACTCGTTTGTCACCCTTATTTTATGAAAAAAAAGTTATATCAAGCTAGAAGTAAACCAAATAAAATCAATGATAGTTGAGTCAAATTAAGGTCAAAATTTTGCTGCCAGCCGCAAGCTAACGCCTTGCAAGTGGTTTTCATAGGCGAGGTGCAGTCATAGATTTTGTTGCTGGTCAAAAACGATTTAGAAATATCAATTGAATCTGGTTAGTTTAATTTAAATTTTTGATTTAAATTATAATATACTACTTCAATGGAGAATGCGGTTACGTCTTTTATATTGTCTTCTGAATTTATGTTTTCATTCTGTTTATAACGGTATAGTTTAAAAGCGAATACATTCCCCGCTCTTAATCGTATTATTTATCTTAATGTAGCAATGGAGATTAAAAGCTCTGTACTGGTAGCACAAGTTATATTTGTCGTCATGGTTGTCAGAAGTCTGCCATGGAGGTTAGAGTGAAGGAGAACGACTACTACGTGCTAAAGCATAACCCGCCTGTCCCTGAACCAAAGATCACTTCAAAACTAGTCTACGACAGATAGGACCATGAAGGTTAGAGAACAGGAGAACGATCGCCGTAGAAAATAGTGTCTCAGAAATATGGACACCATAAGCGAGGCGCTGCCATCGCTAAGTTTGGTCAATAAAGGTCATTTTCAGTCTATTTTTCCGATCAGATGCTAAACCACTTGCATATCCACGCACAATAAAATATTTCTCCATTTTTTAATGTTTCTTTTTGTGAAAAATTACGGAGCATGAAAATTTTCTTACCAATACCGCGGAGAAAATTTGTACATTATTCAACTAACTTCATCTACTTGTATTCATAAACAGCTAACTTCACAGTCACCGACGTCAGCGCCGCTATAAATTCTACAATTTTCCAGGACAGGCGGGCTATGCTTTAGTACGTAGTGATTGTTCTCTTGTTCTCTAACTCTAACCTTCATGACTCCGTACTTGCAGCAAAGCGTGTACAATTTGAGCACGCGTGTCGACTAGCGGCGAGTCGTGGCTCGTTGCCTGTTGGCGTTTGGTTGCACAACGAGAAGTGCCGCAGTGGTTGGTGCACACGACAACTGTGTTTCGTTTCAATTCGTTCAAAGTACTCTGTGGTTTAGAAACATGGCGGATACTGGCTGGTCGACTTGCGACTTGTCACCACGCGTTCATAATCCCGCAATCCATAAAGATGCCCTGCATCATTAAAGGTGTACGTATATCCACCTGTACGCGTATTCAACATACCTAGATTATGCATACATTGGAACGCTTAGTTCGTACAAGGCTTCATGCATAAATGCTACGACTATGTGTAAAATATTGATCGTCGTAACTGCTATACATTGCCATTACGGCGATTCAATTCCCGCCATTTTTCGACATTTAAAAATATACCGGTGTTTTCCCTGCTCGACCCAAGTGTTTTTTTAGTGATTGCATTGAGAGTAAATTATGCCAACTATTATGCTACCTTAAAATATGATGTTTCGACTTTTATTCCTTCCAGCATAACCAGAATATGTAATCGTTTTTGTGTAACATTGGATATTGAGAAAATAAGAGTTCACAATAAATAATCCACAAATATATTTTTTCAATGATATTTTGTTTATGTTTATATTAGGGAAATATCGGGGAATCGTAGAATACATGCTAATCAATATAAGCTTAAGTCCATTAAGGAGGATATGAATTTAGTTTTATATAAGATTTTAGTTTTTGGTTTTACTTAGTTTATTTTAGATTTTAGTTTTTACCTCAACCCAGTGTATTTCTTTGTCGACCCAAACATGGTCCATGAATTGGCGTATGACGTTGTATCCACCGCTAGCGAGAAGCTTGAAAAGCTGAGCTATTGCCGCTGAATCAGCTTTGACGCCGACCTGAGCCCACAAAAAGTCGTAATAGGTTTTTGGTTTATCAACACCTCGAACTCGAACGACCATATTTGACCTCAAAATGGCGTTCACTATAATTTAAAATATATAATACTTTTCTCTTTTCTTCTTTCTTTTATTTCTAACTTGTAATTTTGTACTGTATACGACCAAACTGATTTCTATTCACGTGGAAAACCGTCAATTATTTAGACCTAATAAATACCTCATAAATATTAACGCTGTTGTCAATGAGAATAAAGTACAATAGATACAGTCATTAGAATATTTTCAACCTTGGGTTAAAAAAGTAGCTTAAATCAAGCCGGTCTATATGGTTTTCCACAAACCATGGTTTTTAACAAACCATGGTTTTCAACAAACCATGAAGTACATACTTAAAATTTAATAAGGATAAAATAATTTGTTTCGATTTTTAAAGTTCACATATTTATTTTTGATTCTTCTTATGATTCAATTTTTAAATTAGATATTGACTACAGGAGGTTGGTGTTGGTGCACAGTCGGTACCATCTTACTTTGTAGGACTTGGGTTTAACTCAGCATATTTGAATGGATTCAGCTCACCACCTTCATTCGATTACAAGAGGCTCGTTCGTTAGTCAACTGGGTGCGGAGGTGAAGAGTAAGAAGCAAGGGATAAGCTGATATATTCTCCATTGTAAACCTTCTACTTTCTATCTATTTTTATATCTACTAAAGTCTTGATATTGAAAACCACAAAAATAAATCAGTTATTAGTAGAGTAGAATTGGGGGTTCTTCATCACTTCACCTCGCTGCGCGCGGTTCGTTCTGCAGAAGCCGCCAATTATACCAATATTACAATATACGCCAATTATACAATATACGCCAATATTACCCGATAGGACGGCTCGAACTGCAGAATCCTATAATATTGTTTACTGAGCGACGCTCTGCTTCTTAATCTAAAGGTACCTGACGGACGATACGTCCATTTAGTAGACGTCCAAATGGATGTACTCCGAATAAAAATTTATCCAGTTACGGTACCATTGACGATACTTCCATTTGGATGCATAGCGTCACTTCAAACTTGTACGGAACAAAAATAAATAATAATATGGATAATAAGTGCTAGTTCGCCACTCTCATTTTAGATATGTTGACTGAGGTAGAAATTAAAGAAATCAACATATATTGGATATTATTAATTGTAACTATACGTGGTAGAGCACCATTGCATATTATGGCTGTAGCACAAATGGGTCGGCTTCAATGAGGAAGGACCACGCTCTCACAAAACAGCATAAAATAGCAGCTTAATGCTGCATGTGGACTGTGTACCCGTTTGTCACCCATATCACAGCCCATAGTTTACATAATAAAAATATATTTAATCCAATATACAGTTTATATTTGACGGAGAGCACATGTACCACCATCAACACCAAAACATAAACTGACACAATAACTTCCAAAAAATGGACGCCGGTTCGCCCATTCACTGAAAATTCGGACCGCTTCCATTTGGCGTGGCGCACGTTTTCGGCAATGACGGACGGCCGTGGATGACGTCCATTTGGACCTGACGCACGGATTTCAATCCGTTTGGAAATCCAGAGTTGGATGAAGTCCATCCAAATGGAATGTCATTTTACCATTCACGGTACGATTACCACTCCATTTGGAGTGATGGACGTATCGTCAGTGGGCACCGTCAGAATAACTTAAATGCGCAAAAAATAATTTAGACAAATTTTTCAATTTTATCCGCTTTTGTATAGTAGCAAAATAATTTTACGATTTTGTACGTTAATTAAGAACCGTGTCATGTCTCGTTTGTATTCATCCCATCTTCATCGATATTTACGTCTTCAGCCTATGAAAGTCCACTGCCTAATATAGGTCTCCTCATAGATTGCCTCATATAGGGGACTATGGACATAGTTGCCGCACTTGTCGAGTGGGTTGGCAACCGCAGTTTTTTATTGTTAGTAATTATTAGGAAGAAGCTGCTGCCCACGTCCTGAGTTTTCCCATCTTTCGCCTTTTGCGACAGCCACAGGTGGCCATGGAATTACACCGCCACCACACAGTAAATTCAACGTTATGTATAAAGTCTATTCTTTAATTAATGCTAGGGGACGGGATGAAAGGAATAGTGTTATCTTAACTTAGACATAGTATGGTATCATTCGTGGTAGTAGTAGTATATATTAGTAGGTAAAGATAATGTGAAAAAATAGTCATGTCACACATGTCGAATAAATAATACTTTATTCTCACTTGTACTATATTTTTTGACTTACAAAATTCTATAAGACTTTGTTTTCTCAAGAAAAGAAGACAAACCTAGCCACTGCACATCTCCTGCTTCAGTTTTCCTCTATCACCAATCACGACACCTGCGTCGTATGTGGTACGCGAATCTATTACGTGTTATAAGTCACTACACGACACATGTGTACACTTAAACTAAATAACTAATATAAACAAGTTTGACACCAGACGTGAGAAGTATACTGTGTATCTCTTTAAAATATATTCCAATATTCTCTGTTTTATTTTGTTTTATTGTAATTCGAAATCAGTAACAGCAATTTTTTTTTATAGAATAAGTGTGACACAGTCCACCCGACGGATGACAGATAGTGTATGCTGTAACCCACAGACATTTAAATTTATCCTCGATTAAGAATCAAAATGCAGAAGATCTGTCATCCCCGATGATTTTACTGTTCACATATATCTTTCATCGCTTATAACGATGTTTGTCGCTTTTGAGGCAAAAAAATGCCTACTTTTATCAACTTATTGTACTGGTATAACAAAAATAGTGTAACGTGTTTGTTAAACAGTAACAAATTATACTTTACTACTAAACGTAACCATAACAGACTTAAAGCTCCTTTTATAACTGAAATGCGTTTGTGTCGATAGTTATTTCTTATGCTAAGCAGCAACGTTTAATAACGTTGTATCCGGGTTGGGGGCACGGAGAGTCAGTATAGTTTATTTTTTACATTAATTACAGCCTATCAAAGTCATAGTTTTTATTATATTGAGCTGTTGTTACAGTAAGACGCTGCTGACCAACTTACGGCGCTTACTCTAGTAAGGTATAGCGTAATGGATATTCTTACAATTATTACTATTATTGTAAGAATATGTAACGTAATGTACGTAAGAATATGTATTGTAATAAGTATTAGCTATAATTAAAAGTTCTAATGCAATGCTTAGACGAATATTTTGGAAAATAGAACTACACAATTCCAAACCACATACCAATCAAAATATAAGAAGACCCGTCTATCACGACGAATTACACTAAACAAAATGTCAGGAGGACGTTACTTATGTGTTTTTTTTTAAAGTATTGAGCTAGTAAAGTCAGGTAGTACAACAGTTCCTTATGTATGGTAATAAACTTTTAAAAATAATAGGCCAAAGAAAAAGATTCGTCGTATTGTGTTTGTAAAAATTAAAGAAAAATCTCTTTGTATCTATGTGGTTTTAATATCAATATCAATATTCTGAAATTTTAATACAGGGCAATGCGACTCAAGCCGCTAAAAATTTCTGAGATTGAATTTTATGAACCTAATGCGGTATCAGTAATAGCAGTACAAAGTTGATTCGAGCGTTTTCATTCCGGAAATTTTGATGTCAATGAAGCAACAAAGCAATTATAAAGTCGATGCCATTTTTGAAAAAGTGGAGCATGATCGGCATATTCGAGGAATTGAGGATTAACCAGAAAACAATTTTGACCCGTTTGAAAAAGTCTCGCTATACAAAAAGCTCGATGTTTGGGTACCACACGAGCTCACTGAAAGAAACCTAATGAATCGTGTACTCATTTGCAATTATCTATTGAAACAAAATGAAATCGAACCATTTTTGAAAAGATTGATCACTGGTAATGAAAAGTTCATCACCTACGACAAGAACGTGCGAAAAAGATCAAGGTCAAATGGAAGTCACGCTCCACAGACTGAAGCGAAATTCAAATTAACACGCAATAAGGTGATGCTGTGTGTACGGTAGGATTTGAAGGAGATCGTTTATTATGAGCTATTACAGTCGGCAAAACCATTGATTCGGATCTCTACTGCCATCAACTAATGAGACTCAAGCAAGAAATTGAGAAAGAGAAACCGGCATTTTTTTATCAAAAATATCAAGATTTCTTTAGCAACGGGATTATGTCACAACCTACAGATGGCAACAAGATATTGAAAATATAGCACGTATATATTATTATTAAATTTAAACTTTTAAAAAAATGTCTGGAATTTGTATACTAAAATACAAAGAAAATTTTTCCCCGATCTTATATTTCAAAAATCATTACAAAAATTTGTTCTCTCGATTTTTTTTCACAGAAATATGTGACTTTTCACAGAAATAGGTGGTTTACACCTAATAGGAAGTGGATGCAGTGAACCATAAATGCAGACGATAATTCACGTCTCAGGGCTAACACTAAATGTCTCCTTACCGGTGAGAAGGGTCTCCGGTTCTCGTCATACATATAAAAAACAACAACGTTATGCTGCGATTTCACGCCGGCATTCTGTGCGAGCGTGGTCCATCCCCGGTCAAACCGACCTATTCACGTCGCAGCCATAATACAATGCACCGCCACGTACAAAAACTTGTTACATTGTTTTGAGTTAGGCAAGTGCTTTAACGCAGAACGTTACTAAACAACTGAAAACCCCGGAAAACGACACTAGTTCTTATTTGCTTTACATAAATCTTTACCATCCAGAAAACTAACATTAAAAAAATATGTTTAAGAGGTATCTTATGAAATTCAGCAAAGGTAAGTAACGTATTTAAAACAACCATATTATATATATATAGGTGTCCAGAGACCTAAATTTTATTTTAAGAGTGAAGAGTATACTGGATAACAAAACAAGTTAAATTATCTCAATCTTTCTGTAGGTTTCGTATAATAAACGAGCCTGCAACGTCGCGAATACAATGTAATAATGCGTTGAGGATGTTGTTGGGGCTGCCGCGATATTGCAGCGCATCAATAATGCTTACTGCCGCGTGTGTAGACGGTTTTCATGATCTTTCGATATTCGTAAAAACGTAGCATACGTGCTTCGCAAAGTCTGGGACAGCATCCTGAAAATTTTGGGAACTGATGTCACTATCCTTGTCCCTTTAAAGTCACACTGGGTGGTAGTTGCTATAGGCAAATTTTTATCTGGCGTCCAGACGTACTAAATTAGCAAGCAGACTAAGCTCCGCAGCTTATGCTGTAAAAAAGATTAGAGATCTCACTAGTGCCGAGACAGCTAGATTAGTTTATTTCAGTTATTTCCGTAGCATAATGTTATATGGGATTTTGCTATGGTTGAAAGCGACTGATTTAGAAACTACTTTTGTTTTACAAAACAGGGCCATAAGAGCTATTTACATCCTTAAACCGAGAGACTATCTTAAAGAAAAATTTAAAGAAATAAATATATAAACGTTGCCGTCTCAGTATATCTATGAAAATTTCATATATTTTCACAAAAAATAAAGGTAGTTTTAGTAAAAAAAAATGATATACACTCTGTAAACACTAGGAACAAATACAAGCTAGTGATACCAGTTTCTCGACTCCACAGAGTCAGTAGGTAATTCATTTTCGGGGCAATGTATACGCTATTACAACAAAGTCCCAGAAAATATACAAGATCTCCCTATTAACAAGTTTAAATATTTAATTAAACAAAAACTGTATAAAAAGGGTTCTTACGATATAAAAATGATTACATGGTTGATAATAACCCCTGGGAATGAAGTAGTCGCTTCCAAGCTGTTTCTAAAATAAATTTTGTAAATCTTTTGTGGCCACTGTACATTTTAAAATTTATTTAAAAAAAGTCCCGCTGGGTTTCTTGCTGGTTCTTCCCAGGACAGAGGTTTTTCTCGAACCAGTGGTAACGTAAAATATTGACTTTCAATAAGAATTACTTGTAATCTATATTGAACAAAAAAATATTCTATTCTATTCTACTGCAAGGTGGTATACTTTACCCATTAATCTTCTCCGTTTTTGTTAACTGTATAACATCCATTGATTATTCGTACCATCTGTATGCCGATGACCTACAAATTTATGTAAACTTCGATATTTGTGAATTATAATGCGATACCAATATCAAATCAGTTCATGATCGGTCCATACGCTTCGGAGTTTCTGTCAACCCCACGAAATGCCAAGCGATGATTATAGATAGCTTGAGTATGCTTGCAAGAATCGACACCGCGAGGATTCCTTTCGTCTATATAATAATCGCTTGATAAGGTTTTCTTTCCCAGTAAAAAATCTTGATCCCCATATTGATAGTACCCCGAGGTGGGGGTCTATATCTCTGAAATGTCGTAAAATCTCTGGTGCTTTACGATCTCTTCATCGCTTAAAAATTTCTTCCCTTTAAGACTAAACGTATGCCAGTACAGTTACTTATACTACCGAGTATTGATTATACAGACGTGCGCTACGCAGATTTAAACCATAATATTCTTAACAAGCTAGAGCTCCTTCTCAATAAGTGCATCAGAGACATTATCAGTCTTCCTAAGCACGATCATATAGCTCGTTATCGCTCTCGCTTTAAATGGCTCGATATAAAACGAAGGCTTTTCTCTATAACTTTGCTTATTCTTTTCTCTATTTTAAATTATATATTTTTTATTATATTCTTATCTCAAGCACAAATCCCAGTATCTTTCCTCAACGCATAATAGAACCCTGCGTTCCTCGTCTAATTATAAATTAAGTATCCCACTACATTTTACAGATTTTGTTGAAAAACCTTTCACCGTTAAGGCTGCACTTCTTTGGAAATCCTATCTTTAAAACTATTTGGTTTACTATAATGGTCACTTTATTTTTGGCACCTATCACATTAATTCTACACGTCCCGAGTCGACAGGGAGTAATTGTAATCCATTTTATTAGCCACTTACAAATAGTTTTAAAATTCACTCAAATTAATTTATGATATGTATTACCCCGGAAATATCCTAGAAAATAATTAAAAAAATAAAAATACATAGAAATCTTATAAAATTCGAGTAAAACGAGTAATTCGAGTAAGTGTTCCATATTTGGAACAACATGCATTTGTGGTTATTTTGAAAGACGTTCCACGTTTGGAACAATATGCCGGCACAGTAAGCAAGTCGTTAATAGATTCAATAAATAAATATATAAATAGTTTTCAGGTATTCTGTATGTACTATATATAAATTGGGTTCGGATAAGAAAAAGGCTTTTATAATCAAACATCGATTGTACTGTAAAAGGTTTATTCATTTGTGAAAACATGAAATCTCTTAAAATAATGTCAGTCTTTGTTAAAGCAAAAGTAGCAATCACATTTGCTGTAGCATACGTGAGACTTTTGTCCGCAGTTTTTACAACGCTGCCGATCATTTGCCCGACTAGGCCAATGCCCAATCTCATCTTCAGCCACTTCGAGATGGCAGATATACGTACTGTCTTTTTGGTTTTTTTAAGTTTTCGATGTTTTGGTTCGAAACGGGTCTCCCTTTCCCACGCGTGGGTGGTGTGGCAACGCCTGTCGTCTCCCTCGTAAGCACGTCTGCCATATATAATTTTAATTAAAAAAATGACATATAGATTTCAATGCCTTTTTGTTTATATCATCGTCGAAATAACAACCAGCTGTTCACACATACTAAATTGAGCATGTGTAAGAAAATGCGGTGATGCTGTTTTTTTTACTTCTTATTTGGATTCTATAAAATTTAAAATCTCTATCTCTCTCATACATTTATTGTAAATTTCAACCACTTTTGGGCGAGTAATGTCGATTCTAGCCTTTTTTCTTCTGAATATATCTTAACGGTTACTCAGGATTGTTTCTAACGTATGAACAGCACAGTTTGACAACTTTGTTATCTACCCACGTAGTAACACAGCTTCATATCTTCAACTTTGGTGCATTTTTCCCTAGAATATCCTCTGTCACGTTTTAAAAGCGTGCTTGGCAAATTAATATCTTTTGCCCTATTCAACTGAATAGTTCCTAACGGTAGAACCCCATTCTTATGAAAGAAGGACATAAGGGGTAGACTTGTGTACCAGTTATCCATAAAAAACTGTATGTTTTAAATGTTTTGGCATCTTTGTATCCATCAATCTAGTTACCACATTACCGATCGCGCCAAGCTCAGGGCAGTTTTCTGGCAAATCTGTTACGTTTTCCCGTAAATAAATCAAAATCATAGCTAAATCCAGAAGCTCTGCTCAATACAAAATTCCCACTTATGAGGCTTTTTTGAATTACATTGCTGCATACCAGATGTTTTTAAATTAGTGGGTATCATTTGTTCATTGACAGTCAGATACTCTTCTTTGGGGATTTTTATTAATTGACTTCTCAGAATGTCAAACAATGGTCTAATTTTATGAAGTCTGACAAAATTTGAATCATTTTGTTTAAGTTCACTGTTTTTATTGATAAATTGCAAAAATCTTTTTACTTCTAGGAATTTGTTACAAGTCAAAGTGGAAGCTAATTTTTCAATATAAGTTCCTTTTCTTCAGTAGTGACTTGTAGAAGGTAGTTGTATTATAGACATATACATTACAAAGTCTATAAATTTATGATATCATATCTAATCACAGACTATGATTTTCGCGCTGAATTTGTTTTCCATAAAATTTACTTTGTTCGTAGCTTAAAAAAATTAAACGACGTCTCCAATTGTAAAATTTCCAAAAGAAACCTAAAAATGTTATATATCCTGGTTCTCGTGTTCAATATTGGTTGGGCTGAAAAGTTCGTATCGTCTCTATGAGATGGCGCCACTAGAATGAAATCCATATCATTTTTAGGTAGTACCAACCTTCAAAAGAAACGTGTGTAAATTTGACAGCTGTCTGATTATTAGTTTGTGAGATACAGCATTTTGAGTGAAGCAACTTTTGTTATTTTGAAAAA
>DWHP01004579.1:0-12480 GCA_018247895.1 Parnassius honrathi
ATATAGAAGAAAGAAAATAGTCTCAGTGGTTTTATTCTCCACCAACCCAGCACACAATTGTGCCTATAGGGCACACAATGTTTAAATTTTTTGTCCGTCTCTCTTTTCATTCCGACTAATCTTCGAATTGACGAAACTTTCACTGGCAAATACTTGATTTTACAGTAAGTAAATTCGACTATTATATTTAAAAAAATAATCGTGATAAATTCCGTGTGGACGAAGTCGCGGGGAACAGCTAGTATATTTATATAATAGTTTCATATTGCCTGGTGCCTTTTCTGGTAATTCAAAATAAAAAGATTTGTCAAATCAAAAATGATCAAAAATATTAAAACCAACAACGAAAGATAGAAATAAACAGATTTCACGTGACGCCGGAACCATGCCTAACTTGTCAACACGCTGCCGCATAATAATTTGAGAATGGTTTAGGCACGGTTTCTTCATCACCAGAAATGTGTGCAGCGATCCATCACAAAATATCGATTTCTTTAGGTTTGTAATATCAAGTTTTTTTAACATGAGAGACTTTTACGTTCATCAAAATATTTAAAAAAAAGTATTATTGTGAAATCGTAAAGTAGATTTGTTGGATTCCTAATCGAGGATAGATGTAGATATTTATGGGCTTTATTTTATACACTTACCATCTCGTCAACTGGGTGTTGTGTCCTCGTTAGTCACTTTGATTCTAAAAATAGCTGTATGGATTAAAAGTGACATATCATAACCATCACCATAGTCATGCCCTTCACTAGTTCACTGGTGCAAATAGGCCTCCCCCAAGGAAAGCCATAAGGTGGCATACATATATCGTTATTGTTAAGACCAGTTACAAGATAACTAAAAAGTAAGGCAACACTCTCGCTCCTGGGCACCTTCGACACAACTTCGGCAGAGTTTTTAAAACAGGGACGAGTCAGCATCGTTTTGAGCTTATTGACAGACTACACGTACTTAAAACATACTTAACAACTTAGATATGGATTTGTTTCACTATATTTTCCTTAATTGGGCATGTACTAAGTACATAAAATGGCGATTAACGATTTTATTACATTCGATTCATACCATTTGATAAGTGTAGCTCACATACTATAGAATTTAGTATGTGGTGGAATAACTTCTCTGCCGACCACCCTTACATATTTTTGCCACTATGCAGCAGCGCCTGCACTGCTAGTGCCGGCCTCATAAAGAGAGACAGTATAATTAATAATTAATTAATTTCAAATTATCTAAATTAAAAAACATGCGAGCAGCTCACACGCGACAGAATTTAAAACTTTAAAATTTATAGTAAATAAATGTAACAATCCTTTTAATATGTGTATATATATGTATATATATTAAATTATACCTTATATAGCGCTCATTAATAACATTAATAATATTAATTTCACCTATTGCGAAGTTGAGGTTTGGCCGTTCTTCACCGCTTGTTTAATCCATAGGCACACGACGCCTTCGTACCACAGTTCGTACCTTGTTGAAAAAAACGCGTACGTTTAAGCGACGCCGTTACGGCGGCGTATAATTCTTCCTATCTCATTTTCTCCCACGTTAAATCTCATGAATTTGTGTGTCTGTCTCTTTTCGCTGTCGCTTCTTCGTTTCATTCAGTTTCAAATCACAACGATGCTAAAGAAGTTTTCCTTCAAAAAGAATACTAGTAACGCTACTTAACTTTAATAATACTCCTGTCAACTACTCACAACAGTAGTTGAATGGCGGATTCGAAGACACGACTTTCTGAGTTTGCAGTCAGCATCCTACCATTGCGCTAGACGCGCTTTTTCCTCCCTCCAGTACTCATAAAAAAAAACCTAGTCCATAGCGTCCACAGTGGTCCACAGAGTACCTTTGTATAAATGTCAGTCACACTCACCAATACTCACCAAAGAGTATAAAAAGTGAGTGGAATAAGTGGCTAGCATAAGAAAAAAATTAGCCTAGAAATTACAATATGTGTTCCTTGTTTCGTAAATATTGATCACTTACAAAATGAAGCGACATACAAACTGACTGAACTAACTCCCACAAATTTTTTTTAAGTGAAATTAATTGACAAATTAAATTAATTTACTGTGCTATGAATCATTCCATCTTAGTAAGCACGGGTGGAGCCGTCATAGCTCAGGGTATAAGTCTAAACTTCACAGTACGCGAGACGCGGTGAAACATCGCGAGGAAACCTGCATGTCTGAGAAATAAAAATGAAATAAAAATATTTCGAAAACATGTGAAGTCCGTTCACATTGGGGCAGCGCGGCGGACATTTCCTTGCCCTAAAACCCTCTCAAAATGGGGGGACTCCTGTACCCAGTGGGATGTTACTAGCCTGTAACTTTGACTTTAACTTTTAATCAGAGGTGACTGCTGTTTGTCTAATCTATAGCCTTATTTTTAAAGCCTTATGCTTAAAGTTGGTTGAAGGTTGGACACCTTCAACCAACTTTAAGCAAGGTTTGCAGTATCACTTACCACCTGGTGGACTATAAATTTGTTTGCCACGTGTTTTATAAAAATAAATAAGGCTTGTTATGACTTTATTTTGACATTATGAATTAAACCGTTAAAGGAGTATCAATAATAAATATAAAAATTATGATCTATAAAAATGAATATTGTTTCATTTAGAAGAAATATTTTGTATTGCGGTCGAATGAAATGACAAAGTTTATCTATTTACTTTGTATGAGCCAGTCATCTTCATCATCATCATTACAGCCCTTCACACACTTCCGCAGATGAGCATAGGCCACCCCCCAAGGAATGTCACAAAGCACGGTTCTAAGGCACTGCACACCTCGTGGGAATGCATTCAAGCAGGTTTTACAGTCTCCCAGCTTTGATGCCCTAAACCCTAAAAAAGTACGGTTAATCGCATCTTAGATGAACAAAAACTATTCAATCTTATTTATTTAAATAGATACACTCTTGCCTAGAAGATACATAGATTTTAAACGGACTAAATACAAGCTTTATGGCGTTTCTAGGTTAGGTTTACTTTTACAACCCTACTCGATTTTAAATTGATATATTTCATAAGTTTCGCGTTAAATTAGTCTGCAGTTTTGTGAAAAAAAATCATGTTATAACTATATTTAAATGAAAAAGAAATTGAAGCTCAAAGTTCTAAATTACCCAGAAAAAAACTTACGTGTAAATTTATGTGTATAGATTATTCTAAGAGCTGTATTTCAAGACGTCTTACCAAAGCCATTAAGCGATAACTTAATATATGGTTATATTTGGACATTAAGATATAAAAAAAAAATCTGGCTATTCTTATGGTACGTTAATTTACTTTACTTTTTTGCAATCTAGAATTATTTGTAGCAGTAACGTTTTTTGGTATACGTCACAATATTCTACATTTATTTCTGTATATTATGTTATTTTCGAAAATGTTTAATTTACCTTATTGTATGGTAGTGAAAGTTGGAGAAGCACGACAGTAGAATAAATGCCGTAGAAATACGGTCATTAAGAAGTATGTTAGGGCTGAATCTGAATGACGGGGTAAGAAATTGTGTGATAAGAGAAAAGTGTAGTATGCAAGATGATTTTGTAACCAGAATTTAAGGAAGGAATGCTTTGGTGGTTTGGTCGTACAGAAAGAATGAACGAGGAAAGAGTGAAAAAGCAAATTTATGTTGCAGAAGTGAACAGAAGAGTTGGGGAGGGACGGTCCAGACAAAAGTTTATCGACTAAATTGGCGGTATATTGAAAACGAGCCAGATTAAGAGTACCCTTAACCGACGAGCACGTACATTTAGGTATATGTAAAGGAGGCAGAGTGAGAAACAGGTGTGTCAGGATTGTGCCAAATGGAATTTCGTAGACTCTGCTTACCTCTCTGGGTGACAGGCGCAAGTGTTTATATTTATGTATGTTTATGTTTATTCAATTTAATTTGTCATATTGTAGAAATATCATATATTGTTAATTAATTCACATCTTTTTCAGCCTAGGAGTTCGTCCAACACTCTTATCTGTTTCTGTCACCAATTGCCAGCACTTCAATGCTATGTTACTGTCTTAAGGGTAAAGAAGAAGACAGCTTTTAGATGTGGTAGAGCCATGCTGCAGTTATATTTGTAGTATAGTTGTAGCACGAATGGGTCGGCTCGACCGGGGAGGACCACGCTCTCACAGAATAGCAGCGTAAAATAGTAGCTTAATTCTGCCGTGTTTCGTATCGTGAGTATGGAGAACCGGAATCCCTTTTGACTGAAAACGAAGCATTCCAGATGCGTTGTCACCCGTGAGGGCTAAGAGTCCTCAGGGTGTTGACATATCTGCATTTAGATTCTTAATCGAGGATTGATGTAGATGTCTATGGGCCACAGTAACCACTTACCATCAGGTGGACTGTTTTCTTCTGGGTTTTTTAAAAATAAAATAATTTCCACATAATACCTGGCTTACGGGGTCGGTGCTGAGACAGTATAGTCCCAATACCGGAAGCTGATATGAATAAAGTACAGTCTCAGAGCAGTAAATTAATTAAACGTACATAATTACCACAATAAGTGTTAAATTTATAACTTGTTACTGTAAGGGCGTAAGTTATCGCAACAGTGTATAAATACTTTATGTTCTAAGGCGGATATTATAGTCATAAAGGAGACATGGCTATTGCTGCATAAACTTCCAATGATAGGTAAAATACATGAGGAATTTAGTTACGTGGATAAGTCTGCTGTTGATATGTTAAGTAGGGTATTAAAAGGAAGACCGTACGGTGGAGTTGGGATACTGTGGCGTAAAAGTAATCGATTGACAGCTATAAAAATAACACTTGCAACTGAAAATCTTTTTAAGTTTGCCGATTGTTTAGGAGAAATAGAATATATTATTGAAAATTATAGTATTAAATCTGTGTTTATGTTATGGGGATTTTAATGTACATTCAAATCGGTTATTTGGAGTAGAAATGCAAAACTTTTGTAATAACTAGAGCCGGGTATGTGCTGATATGAAGTTGCTGGGAGAGGAATTTAGTTCTTAAAATGTTTTGAAAATCTGCTAGAATTGTCAGTTCTAGAATTGTTTTGAAAATTGGACTGCAGTCGGCAAAGCTTGTCTTGCAGTCACGAGGCACCCGGGTTGCTTTCGGAGTGAGGCTCCTCTAGCTAGAATGTGGGGGGGGGGGCTAGATGCCAAGGGCCCCCAGATGGAGGTACGAACCTTGGCTTGAACAACTATCGCAATGTGGGAAAACGGGTCGAAAACTAAAAACACCCTGTGTCACGGGTATTAAATCTCGTGTACGGGATTATGTATTTAACTTCGCGCACCGACGTACGCGGTGTGCCCTAGTGTTCTGTACTAGTATAGTGTCTAAATGTGTGTGTGTGTGTGTAATGTGTATGTGTATCGGTGTTTGACAATCGTATTCCCTCTCCTGTGGAGGGGGGAAAGGATTAACTTATTCACGGAAGTAATCTCATCATCGGGGTTAAGAAGAACGTTCTTGAAACGTATCATCCATGGGACAGCGGCCCTCTATGGGGAAAACGAACACGCCTCTACCACCAACGGATTTTGATGTTCTTTAATCGAACTGAAGTATCTAAAGGATAATTCCTTAAGATACGAATGGATGGTGGGCAAATCTAAATTGCGGTAGAGATCCGCGTTTCTTACATATGAAGGGGCTCCTTGAATTCGTCGCTGGAACAGGTTTTGGACAACATGTAGTTGCCGAAGTTGATAAGAATGGATGTGGACGAAGGACATACCTGCGCATGTCATACATAATGGGGCGTACAACGGTTTTGTTAAGATGCAGTTTTTCTTTTAAGGACAGATTACTGCGTTTATGAGTTAAAGCGAAAAGATGAAATATTACAAATTTCGCCTTACTTTTAATAACTTTAACATGATGAGTGGAGCTTATCGCTCTATCTAAGGGTAGGTATTTCACCTTTCTAACCCAAGTAATTGGGATATTGTAGAGGAAGATTGTTCCTGTTTTGTGTCGTTTAAGTCTTAAGAGTAAATTTTTATAGTAAGCTTTCTTGACTTTGCTTTCATCGGAATTGATCTGAATTTGATTGGACGGCATCTGTTGATTATAATGTATGTTTATGTTATGTATGTACGATTAAATAAAGGAAGCTAATTTTTTTGGATAAGTATTTAACATTACCTGAACTCTGATAAAATAATAAAACTTATCTAGTTTATATTCAAATACACGAAATAAATGACATTGAAGTCGATAGTTTCAATAACTTTCAAAGTATTGTTTTTTAATATTAAATCAAAATATGTTGTCACTTTAAAACTATATATTCTGTTATAATAATGCTTAAAAAAAGTTTTTTAGCTTATTAATAATGGTTGTATTCGCCTTGAAAGCTAACTCTGATGCATGTTTTCCCAAAAATCTATGGAAGGATTGTCTTCGTTCTAAACAACCATCTTTAAAAATTATGACCTTTCTCCGTAGTGCACTAAATAAAGACTTCATCTTTCTAAAGCCATATTTTTTGTAAATAATCTGCTCACATCGTTACGATATCGCCCTTAAAAAAACGTAAAGCATAAAGTTTTCGACGAGAATCGCTTCTGCCCTCTTAAGTTTAACGGGATCCTCAGCAATTTAAAGAAAAAAAAATATATATCAGAAAAATAACAGTTAATCTTTTTTGGAGTGTACTGTGAAACAGCGTAACCTAATCTTTCTGTGGGGCGCGTCTCACCTTTCGGTTTCAATCAAAACTCTGTGGTGATCCGGGTGCATTCAGGGCGTTTCGCCCGTGAGTACCGGTGTTTACACGAAACTACGTCTAGTAAGACGTAGTTTCGTGTAAAGGAAATTTAATATCTACTAAAAGCTAAACAGTTTAATCTCACACAATTATTTTTGTTAATATCTGTTATTAAGACCGATACGGGGTTATTGTAAAAAGTAGTTAATATTTAGTCTCGGGTACAAACTAAAATATTTTTATTTTTATAGAAATATTTCAAAAAAATTATCTTGCGGAAATTTGCGAACTTAAATGTAATCTGAGAATATCTCGAAAACTGTCGCACCATGGATATAGGACTTTTTATGTTAGAAAGAATATTAAACCGCGGTTAAGGAACTTTTTTAGTAAAAGTTTTCTTTACCCTTACCTTATACTTCTTTACCCATATCGGGTTAAGCCCGAGACTGTCAACAAGTTTTGTAATAAGACGGAGAGAGTTGTGATAGCGTTTTTCGTGTTGAGACTCTACTGATGAAGTTGTTATTGCATGGCCTACAACAAAATACGTGTTGAGTTTCAGCACCTTCTAATATATTTATTAGGTATACGTATGCATACATAAACACTCACGCCCGTCACCCAGAAGAGTAGGCAGATACTACGAACTTCCATTTGGCACGATCCTGACACACTCCTTGCCTCCTTTACATCCATTGACATACTACTAAATGGACGGTGGGTCTAGAACAAATTTCACGAAAAGTTGAGTTGACTGGGGACACATGTCTCTCTTCTCTCTCTTTTCTGACTTTACTAAGGTAGCTTTTGCACATTTTCACAATATGGTACGGAATTTTGGACGTGTATTAAGGGCCTATATTACTTTCGCTCAAATTCTAATTTCGCTCCCACTCCCCCGCGCGTCGTATGCTCTTTACCGACGTGTTTGTAATCACTAACACAGTAAGTACATAGGTCCTCAGATACTTATTTCATAAGGTTTATCACATTTATGCCTGTTTCTTTACGCCAACACAGTCGCTTCTTATTTTTAATACGGCTATTTGCCATTTTAAATTTATGTCGTCCTATTGCGTAATGTACATACGTACATAAACACTCACGCCTGTCACCCAGAGGGGTAGGCAGAGACTACAGACATCCATTTGGCATGATCCTGACACACCTCTCTCGCCTCCTTCACATCCATATACTTACGCATACATGCTTGTCGGTTAAGGGTACTCCTAATTTGGCTCGTTTTTAATAAATCGCCAATTTGGTCGATAAATTTTCGCCTAGGGACGTCCCCTTTCTGACTCTGCCATTCACTTCTGCAACATGAATTTTCTTTGTCACTCTTTCTCTCTTCTCTTCTCTTTCTTTCTTTCCACATGACCAAACCACCAAAGCATTCTTTTCTTAATTCTGGTCAAAACATCATTTTGCAAACCACACTCTTCTCTTATCACACAATTTCTCAACCTGTCATTCAGATTCAGCCCTAACATACTCCTTAACGACCGCATTTCTACTGCGTTCATTCTACCCTCGTGCTTCTTCTGCCACACCCAACTCACTACCATACGTTAAAGTAGGGACCAACACAGCACTGTGAATTGTTTTCGACACATTTTGACTCTTCACAATAGAATGTAGGGTCCCATTTACTCTAATTCCCGCATTTACTTGTCCCTCTATATCCTTATCACATCTCCCATCCCTGCTTAATACGCAACCCAAATATACAAACTAATCTACTTGCTCGATCAACTCCCCTTCTATTCTTACTTAACACATCGTTTTACTTTCTTCTCTTTCAATAACCATAACTTTCGTCTTACTTGCGTTCACTTTCATACCTCTTTCTTTTAATGATTTGTTCATTAATGTAACCATCATTTGCAACTCGGCCGCCGACGACGCAAGAATAACTTGATCATCGACGTACAAAAGGCATTTGACGGATATTTCTTTTTTGTTGTAAAAAATATTGTATAATGTAAATCCTGTCTGTATCTGGATGTTAATTGCATTGGTATTATATATTACTGTCTCCTTATACCTGATAGTACGTAAGTTACTTCGGATTATAATTAATTCTCTCTTAATCTTAGGTCTGAGGAAATGTCGGTGTAAACGAAGTCACCATGAAGTTCACTTAACGTTATTAAATCTCCAACCTTACACCGCTTTAATATAATATTATATTAATAAAGTCCTCCAGACCGAATTACGGTCACGACGGCCAGCACCAACGGAGACTAGCCATCGGCGCAGCACAGGATTATAGTGTCCAAGTGTATGCGCATGCACAGGTGCATTCTCTGAACCCTCACTCTCATAATCCGATGCGTCGGTAAACCGACACGACCGGAGAGAGATCAGGCGCAGGACCAACGGCTTTACGCGCTTTCCGAGGCACGGGGGGTGAGACACCGCCAATTTCCTGACTCCGGGCAGCTACTGAGAATTTCTTGACGGAAAAATTCAGTAATTAATTTTTTGGCCCGACCCGGAATTCGAACCAAGGACCTCATGGTCAGCAGTCGCACTACTACAACCACTAGACCGACGAGGCAGTCAGTAATATAATAATCACTCATTGGCAGACAACAAAAGCCCGTAAAAAACATAGGTACTTATAAGTTACAATAAAAAAATAAGTTGCATGATAATGCATCCACTCGGGAAAGGCTTTGTTGTATCCCGAGTGAAAAGGATCCATTGAAGTGGTCAGACATAGAAAATTGGCGATCTTGAACAACACATGACGCTACTGGCTTGGGTGTTTTACATCTTGCGTAATATACGAGATCGGTATAATGCCACCCATCGCAATCAGGTCCTTCCAAAGTTGTCATAGCAATTGTATAAAACGAGATGGATTTGTTTAAGCTAACACAGAGGATATTTATTTTGGTTTTATGTAGTTAATTTGATATTTTTCTGAAATAAAAATTAAAAATTTTTGTACATTAATTTCATATGCTAAAAGCAAAAGAAAAATCAAGTAATTTTTTGTTATCTGTTTCAATTTGTCGATCTTTACGCTTCTTAAATTTTATGATGTGGAACAAAAACATGCAGACTCCATATCGGTGTTCCTACGACGTCACGTAATCTGGTTTAATCTGCATTCAAGGCTACACTAATCTTTGTAATTAATTTTTACTACTTGAAGAACGAATTACGATTTTTTTATGAAGTATAATGTTGTTAAAATATTTTATGTTATCTGTGGAGATTAAATGATACAATTGAACATTGCTTTCGTTTCTTATTTCAATAATTATCGATTACGACAGCCTCGTTGGCATAGTTAATCTGGGTTTGAATTCCGGGTCGGGTCAAAAATCGGTTATTGCGTTTTTTTTGTCAAAATATTCTGTTTGGCGATGGCGATGTTCTTCTCCATACTGGAGGTCTACAGGTGTTGAAGTATCCCTCATTACCCGGGCGTCTTCGCGGGGGGCATGGCTCCACCGGATTTGGGTTGCTGCATTTGCAGCGTTTATGTAGGGTATTTGCTTTTCTTCAGCCTTCGGAAGGTCCTGCCTCGGTGTCGGTGATCTCGGTGACCCACGGATGATGCATCTCTACACGAGGCCGAGTATCGGGAGCCTCAAAGCCCCGTGGTAACGAATCTTCATGTAGTGCCGACCTCGAACCAACAGGCGCGCACTCACCGTTAGGTGCAGCACCATTCCGTCAGATTTCACTTCTTCGGTTGAAGTTGAGCTTGAATGAATGTCTTCTCTTATTGGGTTGATTTGCGTACTTCACGCTTTAGGGTGGAAGATCATTCCGGGGGGGGGAGGGGCTTTCAAGCCGCTTGGCCGAGTTCGCTCCAACACGATGCGTACACCCACTACTTAGGTGACACACTGTTCCCCCGGCGACCGTACTAGGAAGGTGTTGTCGGTAGGTGGTGTCTATATTCTGTTTGTGTTCGAATGCCGACCGATTAGACTATGATAGTTACGGATTAGAGAGCGCACCTGTACTTTACAAACTCGTGCATATGGGTTGCTAGGTCTTAAAACCGAAAAGCCGGAAGCCGTTAAAATTAAATAAATCAGTCTTCTTTGTAGTAAAAAAGTCAAATTTAAAAAGCCTAACAAAAGCCGGATAGGCCCGACATCGACTAATTTGGCCGGACATGCAACCAAAAAGCCTGACTGTGTCCGGCTTTATCCAGACGCCTGGCAACGCTACTCGTGCAATATAATCCCGATGCGCGCAGATGGCTACTTTCCGACTGACCATCGTGACCGACATTCGGTCTAGATGGATGGCATTATTACTCAGCAGTGTATACGCTTTTATGACAAAGCTCTAAAACATAACAAAATAAAAGCGGTCTAGGTGCGACCCGAAAGGTCCACACGACTGATTTCCCAGTGGAAAGAATAAAACAATATCATGTTTTAATATTTTATACAATTAATCATTCTGCACAAAAAACGACTTGACCGATTTTGCTCAAAATTTAATGAGGTGTAAGTTACATAATTATGCGTTAAATGAAACATCCCATGTCAATATCACTCTTTGTTCTCGAGATACACGAAGCGAAAATTGAATCCGAACACACGTACATACATACTTACATGTGCACACACGGATATCCTCTTAAAAACCACACTATTCGACTCTAAAGACCTTGAAACGTGGAGATATGTTAAAATTTCCAATTTGCAAAATCGGACACATTACGATAACTTCCCACTGGGAAGTTAATGAATACTCGTAACGCATGACGCGCTAGATGGAGAACTTACTTCATCTTGCACCCCAAGAACTCAAGGCGTCCAGGAAACAGTATGAGCTGTTTCTTAAAGGAAGGGATGACGATGGAAAGGAAGTAATAAGTTTAATTTTGAAAAATACACAGTTAAAAAGTGGTAAAGTTACATAGAGGCTATGCGGATATTTTAAAGGTAAGAGATCAGCTCCAGGGGACAGGAAGCCCTCAGATTAATTGCTGCATAACAATTACAGTTAACTGAAGCTAATGAGCAGATTTCACAATTTAAACAATACATTGATAAATTGCAATAATTTCAAGCTCAGTCTGCTCAACGACCTCGTACGAGTAGAATATAAATTACATAAAACGTTGCAACCCTCTACAATAATAGATTTGACTGGTAATTCTGCCGCATCAAAGACTGCAGAAAGATCAAGCAGCAGAAGGAGATTAAAAAAATGTATAAATTCAATTAATATGTCAGGAAAGTGCAAAAATTAGTTAAAACTAAAACTAATACTAAAAATTATACAACCTTATGTAAGGAAAAGCAAGAGTAAACTAGTTAACTTAAATTATATTTAATTGAGGCAGAAAATATGAAAAATTGTTAAGAGACTGAAATAGAGTGTCCTAATTCAAAAATTGTATCACTTCAAACATCGTTCAAATTGTATCAAATAAATATAAATCAGCAGTGAATGAGATAAAAGAACATATACTGGCCAAGGATAATCTGGTAAAGTCACCTAAATATAACGAGGAACGTTTGGAATCCTTATTAAAATATTAAAAGAATATCAGCGCCCACTTCCAGTCTCTTTAAGGACAGTGTGTGTGAACAATATAACAAGCAGCAATACCTCATTCTCTTCACCTACACTCTATGACAGTACCATAACAAAGCAGATAAATTTAAAAAGTAATTCATATAATGAAAAAAAAAATTTTATGTATAGTAATGTCATAGGCAAACACTTGGCAATATCATTTAATAACTGTTTAAAATGGTA
>DWHP01004580.1:0-12479 GCA_018247895.1 Parnassius honrathi
TAGCATTGTGGGAAAACTGTATGCTAAGGTACTAATTGAAAGAGTTATGAAAGAAACTGATGGAAAAATTTGAGATGCGAAAGCGGGATTTAGAAAAGGAATGGGGTGTACAGATCAAGTTTTTTCCGTGCGTATGATCACCGAGAAGTTTTTGGCAAAAAAAACCAAGAAGCTCTTTGTGCGTTCATGAACTTGGAAAAGGCTTATGACAGAGTAGACAGGGATGTGTTACGGCAAACGTTGAACTCATTTAGGTTGAGCGCATTTATGTTGAACGACGAGTGAATGCAGCAAATAAAGTAAATGGGGCTCTACACTCTATTGTGAAAAGTCAGAATGTGTCAAAAAAGGTACGTATGGCAATTCACAAAGCTATATTAGTCCCTACTTTAACGTACGTTAGTGAAAGTTGGGTGTGGCAGAAGAAGCACAAGTGTAGAATAAATGCAGTAGAAATGCGGTCGCTACGTACGGAGTATGTTAGGGCTGAATCTGAGTGACAGCGAGAGAAACTCTGTGATAAAAGAAAAGTGTGGTTTGCAAGATAAAGCGGTGACCAGGATTAAGAAAGGAATGCTTCGGTGATTTTTTCGTGTATAAAGAATGAATGAGGAAAGACTTACAAAGCAAATATATATTGCAGAAGTGAAAGAAAGAGTTGGAAAGGGACGTCGTGGGCAAAAGTTTGTCGACCAAATTAGCGATATATTAAAAATGAGCCAAATTAAGAGTACCCTTAACCGATGAGCATGTATGCGTAGATTTATAGATGTGGAAGAGGCGAGAGTGATATGTCAGGACCGTGCTAAATGGAAGTCTGTACTCTCTGCCTACCCCTCTGGGTGACATGCGTGAGTGTTTATGTTATGTCACGTAAATCTAAGGTGAAAAACGAGCTTACATTTCACCTGAGGGTAAATGGTTACTGCAGTTCACGGATAGCAGTTAACTTCGAAGAAGGTAGTCTACAGGGTCGTTATCACCTCTCAGCACTAAGATTGAATGTCTCGTAGCCTATTGTTATACCGTTTCTCCATACCTTTCAAAGCAGAACATAGCAGTGCAAGCCCTGCCATATGGCAGCAGAAACATGTAGAAATGTACTCAGACAGGCTCCCAGACAAAAATAGTTCTACCACCGGGTATCTGAGCTCCCTACGTGCTTGTTGGCGTATGTAGATTGTTAATCCCGGGAATTATAGGTAAGGAAATCACCGAATATTGTTCTAGTAACGAAAAGGTTGATTAGTTTGAAGTAAAAACTTAATTTGCAGTTAAAAATGACATTTTGCCCTAAGCCGATCTGCGTCAAGGTCAACGCTCAAAATGTAATTTGTAAGTTTCTAACCGAAAACAATATTTTTTATTTGATAATACAAATTAAGGAATTTGTGAATTCACTAGCACTGTGAAACCTTACTTCTTGCCAAATTTCGTGATTCTAGACCGCCGAGAAATACTCTATGGGTTTTGATGACTGAATTTGAGACTATCAAAATATATGACATAAACGGTCGTACCCCATATCGTCTCATAGTTTTCGTAAGAGGCGAAGGAAAGAAACAAATCAGATGACGGGCATAATTCGGCGGCGTCTTCCTAATAACAAATAAAAATAAAAAAAACTGCGGTTTTCGACCCCCTTTCCAAGCGTGGCAACTGTGACAAATATCTCCTATATGAGGCATTCTATGAGGGTGGTCTATATTCAGCAGTAGACATTAATAGCTCTAACAATAAACGGTCGTGTCTTATTATTGTGTTGACTTAGGAGTTTGAACTTTCTATACCTCCAAGGGACCGTAGACCTTATTATTTGATATGGGGCTACCGCTCGATCCTTAATGTTACTTTCCAAATTATTATCGATTTTTCGAGCTGTATATCAACTTGAACAGCTCGAAGAATCGATCTCCAGATATGCCCGTTACAGATTCTGAAGAAGATAAATTCAAGCATAACTCTTTTTGTAAGTCATTAGCCAATGGCGGATTAAGAAAGCGCGGGACTGTAGCAATTTCTATCGAGGGGCCCTTAATCGGCGATGGATTCTTAAGTATGAAGTGGTAAAAAACAAAAAATAATCAGTACGCTTATTTTTCAACATATGTTACAATTTTGTTGGTGTTAATTAGTACAGTAGATTACTATAGGTAATTTTGGACTCTGACAAGTACAAAAAACCTGAGGTGGGATCGTCCTTTCAAGTTAGAATGATTTTGATAAGAAACTAATAATTTGAGTTAAGTAATTGTAAATCTTATTAGTACATATTTCAAAGTTTATATTTATTACAAAGTATTATATTTTTAGGAATGTATAATATATTATATTTTGCCAATGGTGTACTTTAAATTATGTATACACCTTTTATAGATAAAGATTTTAACTGTCGACATATTCCAAACATGCCAGTTAGATTTTGATATGCTTTCGGACGTTTATCTGAAGCAGATAGCAAGTAATTAGTAATAACGGCAAACACTCCAATTTCGAATAGTTTACAAGGAGTTCCCTTTTCATCAAATTCGTCAAGTGTACTATAGAACTTCTAAAATGTTTTTTTTATAAACAGTTGACCCAATTGCATAATTTGTCGTCTAACTCATAAGAGAGAAGCTTTGAAAGAAGCCAAAGCCGATCTCAGTCCTTCCCTATGTCTACCGCACATCGGTGAGTCAGGTAGACGAGAAGGTTGGTACCGCAGGAGCTGGCAGTTAATAATGGATTCCATTATTTTGGAAAACAGGGAGGTGATGGCGATGGGCTAGTAGACTGACCTGATAGACGGGTCTGAGCGGTCACCTTTTTTAGGAATCGGGTGCACTAAGGCTGTCTTCCATGAGCCTAGAACGACGCATACAGAGTAACAGAACCGGAATAAGACGCGTAAGAACCGGAGTACAGAAGATAGGAGTACTTTGCGTACCAAGCGCACAGCAAATCTGGCGTGGAGCACTAACACGGCTCACACCGCGGAATGGTCGAGAGTAAAAGATTGCTTTTCTCCTTTGAGGCGTAGGCCAGCGAATCATATTCCACGCGGAAAGATGGTTATGATGGCTTACAGAAATTCCCTTGGGCAGCTTTGGCTAGAGATCAGAACCTATGTCGTATTCATCTGTTGTGATGTCGTCTGTTGGGTAGAAAGTGTCTGCCAAAAATTTCACTGAATCCCCTGGTGTTAAAACACAGCTTTGCAACGTCATTCTTAGTAGGGTATCTTCTGGTGTTTTGGCTGATTTCCGTATGATCCTGTAAATGCTCTGCCAGATATTTGCTTTATCTTGCCTTGCACAAAATTCCTTCCAGCTAGCTGTCATCGTTTCGATTATTAGGTCTTTATATTCCGCTTTGGCTAAAACATATTCTTCTATTACTATTTGTTTCCTTCTCTGATTTGCGTTTCTAATTTTCCTTCTTTTCTGAATTACATCTCTTTTCTTTCTGTTGAGTTCTTCAGTCCGCAACGGTGTTCTTTTAAGTATTTTTCTGGACAGCTTAGGGATCGTCTTTTGACAAGATTCTTTCACACATGCAGTGTATAATGTTAACTGCCTCGTTGGTCTGGTGGTTGTAGTAGTGCGACTGATGATCGTGAGGTCCAAGTTTAGAATCCCGGGTAGGGCCAAAAAGTCGATTATTGAATTTTTCTGTCAAGAAATTCTCAGTAGTTGCCCGGAGTCAGGAAGTTGGCGGTGTCTTACGCCCGTGCCTCGGAAAGCATAAAGCCGTTGGCCCTGCGCCTGATCTCTCTCCGGTCGTGTTGATTTATCATCCCATCGGATTATGAGAGTAAGGGAATAGAGAGTGCACCTGCGCTTGCTTATACACTTGGGCACTGTAATCCTGTCCCGCGCCGATGGCTAGCCTCCGTTGAGGCAGGCTACCGTCACCGAAATTCGGTCTGGAGGACTGTTTGTTGTTTTTTATAATCTTACAAGATTCTCTAATGGATCTGATTTTATAATCCTAGAAACGGTTTTCTCAGCGATATTGTGGTAATTTAGTTTTTGTCTTAGGGTGTGAATAAACTTGCTCATCATATTACACGTGGAGCTTCGTTCTTCCGATAACTTTCAACTGCTTTTGTACTGCCGTAATATGGCTTAAAAGTGTGGTGTTCTGTTTTTTTTATCGCTTCTTCGATCTTACAGTTTGTAAAGTCGAAGACAACTCCCGATAGACACAAAAGCGGATTTTTGGTGACTGGTCTGTACACTGTCAAGTTGTCAGTTGTGTACTTGAGTAGGTCTTGGAGAATCGGTTACAACCTTTTTGTTCTCGGCTTTCTTAATGTGTTTGATGCCAATACCTAATTCAACTACATCGATCCCACCCTTAACTTGTTTTCTGATGTCATCGCTTGTTCTTCTAGGGTCGATATATTCCACTATAACTAGAAAGTTTGGCTTTGCTACCACCTCCGAAAACGTACGTGGAAGCTTTTTACGTTGTGTTATTAGGGAGTGCTGAGTTGGTTCTTTGCCATTTTCCTCCACCAATTTAAATTGTACACTTCTTCACTCTCTCTCTTCGACTAGTAATTTATGCTTAAGATAGCTGCTAAGGCTCTCCATAGCTAGTCGAATACGTGATGTCGATTCGACTGCAGTGTCTTTCAACTCCTTCATTTCACTCTTCAGTTCTTCTAAGCTGGCCTGTACCGAGGGGAGTGAGGAGTTTGAGGCAACTGAGGATAGGCTTTGGATCTCTAGAGATATTCAGCTTACTTCTTGTTTCAACTCAGATAGTTCTGAGATTTTCAAAAGTTTGGAGTCCGTGATTCCCTGCTGCAATTTCTCGGCAGCAACGTTTGTATCATCTATGTTCGCTGGGATGTTGGCAGGTAATTCAGATCGTTCTCTGTTGGTGTCTATCTCCTGTATGCTGCGCCGGAGGTCTTTGAGTTCTTTTAAGAGATAATTCCATTGATCTTGGTCTGCAGTCGGTGATTTTCTAAATGAGCTCATATTGTCTCGAAGTAACTTTACCTCTTCCGAGATGCCTAAGCTTGTTTCGCTTCGAAAATTTGTTATTTCTCTCTTCGTTGCTGAAACTGTCTCCTATGAGACAATAAGTCTGGTTGACTCAGTTTCCATCTGGAGCTTCTCTACGCTTTCTCTTCCTGTGGCATACTGACCCAAAGTTTCATGCATGAACCGGACATGTCTTTGGGTGAGCCTTTCTGATTCTTTAGAGACATTCGCCTTATGCTTACTGGATTCGAGCATGTGTAGCATACGTGAGTCGGACAAATTAAGGATCATCTCGTACAACATGTACAGACCCGTAACTATACTCTCGCGCATTTCCTTTTTTAAATTGCCCGGCTTTATAAGTCTGCTTTGGCTCTTTGTAAGATTTCATTTGCGTGTCTTGGCAACTAATTCAGCAGCATACGGCTGCCACCAATCAACACTGTGGAGGCGTCGAGGAGATGTTGGGCTCGCCACTGTCAACGTCAGATTCGTCTGTGTCCTTAGCCTCAGACGTGGTTTTGAGGGTTTCTTGAACTTCTGCTGCTTTTACCTGCCGTATCTGCTTACGTATTCTAAGCAGGCTCGATCCAGTTCTCAAGAGAACTGGAGACGACGTTGTCTTACCGAGTTTGGCGACGTGAAGAAGCTTCCAGGCTTTGAGGCATTCCATCTTAGTCCTCACGGGTGACAACGCATCTGCATTTTAATTCGTAATTAAAGATAGATGTAGATGCCTATGGGCCACAGCAACCACTTACCATCAGGTGGACTGTGTGCTCGTTAGTCACTCTATCCTATAAAAAAAAAAATCAGAATATGACTCATTTTGGTTCATAAATCTTGTTTTTAACTTTACTAGAGATCCATATATTGAATCCTAGCGTAGCTTTGAACCATTGTTTCGGCAAAACAAATATATATTAAAAAAAAGGCATTCCGCTGGGTTTATTGCTGGTTCGTTACAGGACAAAGGTATTCCTGAATCGGCGGCAAATTAAACACAAGAATAAGTTTCAATAAGTATTATTTATTAGTTATATCAAATAAAAAGGTTTCTATTTCTATCGTGTGAATATGACCTTATTCGATTAATTCGTTCAAAAGTTACACGATCACTAACAGACGCACCAACGACTACATAATAAAAGTATACCTTAATTTAGACCTCTGCAATCGAGTTCTTTCTTTTACAATAACTGACTTGCCTTTTGCTAGGTTCAATTAAGTTATCGTGATAATCATTTAAATACATTATAAATCTTATCAAAGAAAAATATGATTTGAATTCGAAATCGAATTCAAGGAAGACAAGTACCTGAGTGTTAGTTACAGTTGAAGAGACCTGGCTCACAGGAACGGGTTCCGTGGCAAATGATGTAATAGATCCCGCTATAGAAGTAGTACGGATCCGATGCTGTAATGTGATGCATTTTAGATTGCATTTGAAATGGTTTAACAACAATATGTAATCTTGATAAAAGTAATGGTAGGAATCAAGTTGATAGCAGTCATTTCAAAACAATAACCAATTATGTACTGTATTAATCTCTTCCGTGAGTTATAAAATATAACATATTATGTTTTTATTTTTATTTAAGCAATTGATAAGTAGGCTGATGATGTGGACTATAGCACGACACTCTGCCTACATTATCTTCGATTAAGAATCAAAATTCCAATTTAAGTCAATTAAAAAGGTTGCCAGTATCTGTCCTTAAATCCGATTACAATGTGGGCGTCTTCAAGTAGAGTAGATATTACGTGGTTGAGCCACGCTGCAGCTATATTTTGATTGTAACATGAATGAGTCGGCTCGACGGGGGCAGGACCACGTTCTCACAGAATACATATAATAAAATAATTATTAATGCTGCTGCTGTCTCGTGTCAGTATAGATAATCGGAGATCCTTTTCACTGGAAACGTGTAATTCCATATTAATCCTCAGGGGTGACAACGCATTTGCATTTTGAATCTTAATTGAGGATAAACGTAGATGTCTATGGACCACAGTATCCACTTACCGGCAGGTTGGAATGTGTGATCTTTTGTCACCCTAATATTATAAAAATATTTCTTTTAAGTATAGTCCATAGACATCTACATCTATCCTCCATTATGAATCAAAATGTAGAAGCATATGTCATTCCCGAGAATTAAGATGGAATGCATAGCCTTAGGGTATCCAGTTTTCGTCACTCACCCAACAAAATACAACAGCATTACGCTGCTATATCAACATCGTATTCTATGATCAGCTGTCGAGGCAATCTATTTCTGCTGCAATCACAATATGTTGCTGCGTTGCTTTACTGCGTTTTACATATTTACCCATCCCCTATCTCATATACAATATATGACTTAGCTTACACTCATTGTCTTACTAGTATAGTTGTAACACGAATGGGTCGGCTCAACCGGTGAAAGACCGCGCTCTCACAGAATAACTGTGTAGTATAGTAGCTTATTGCTGCTGTGTTCCGTATGGTGAGTGTAAATACCCGGAGACACTTTTTACTGGAAGCGAGTTATTTCATCTTAATCCTCACGGGTGACCACGCATCAGCATTTTGATTCGTAATCGAGGCTAGGTGTATCTAGATGTCCATGGGACACAGCAACCACTTGCAAACGACAATGAATTCTGATCGTAGATTCAGTCTAACTCTTGATGAATGGACAAGTTTAAAAAACCGTCGCTACTAATATTTAAAAAGCATTGCGAAAAAAACTGCGTAAAAATGGTGTACTGTAAAATAATTGTATGATAAGGTACTGTTATTCTAAGATACATGAATAATCATAGTTAAAAAATCAGTGCAATACCTTGAACGTAACTTTATAAGTTTTAATAAAGATTATTCGGCTTACTTGTTACAATAAATGTCAACTTAAATAAAAAAAAGAAATGCTTTAAGTATCCCTCTCTCTTCTCTTAATAGCGATGGAAAGAGACGGACATGGAAATAATTAATAAGTAAGGTAAGCGACAGTAATCGATTATAAGTAATGCCGTTTATTATCATTATTGTTTTGATTTAAGGAGTTCAGCGTGTATTTCAGCATGCTATTTTATTAAAATTTTACATTTAAAGTATGCAGGTGGTTGTATCTTATATCTTCTTTCTCTTCTTAATCGGCCCTTAACAGTTTAATGCTCAGGGCGTTTTCAATAATAGGGTTTATAATAAATTGAAGATATTCTGTATACGAACTTTTTTAAATAGCGTAGAATGTAGAAGCGAGTGCAAGTTGACGCATTAGCTAAATTTAGCGACACTTGTATTCGTTGAAGGAAAGTACAGTCACAGTCGAAAGAGTTTTGTTACGCCACCTTAATATTTTTTAGTATTTTGAATACATCCTCAATAAGATTAACTCTAAATGTTAAAAGTCGTCGCTATTATCAGTTAAGTATCAAATAATGACAGACTTTTGAAACTGTAGTAATTAAAATTGTCGAAAACTACTCGTGTTACATATACCGAGATACCTAACGATATTATGCTGATTCCTAGAGCAGCAGCAGCAGTCGCCAATGGTGTTGTACGTCTAGTACTGGACTATCGTCTGCAAGAAGTGACAATTAAGTCCAATCATTCTTACAATTGAGGAGTTCTATGTCCAGGAGTGGATTTTCACGGATTAATAAAGCAGAAAAAAATTATTATATAATAAATACGAATACTACTATTTTATACGTGGTAGAGCCACGCTGCAGCTATAGTATGGTTGTAGCATGAATGGGTCGCCTCGACCGGGGAGGGACCACGTTGTCACAGAATACCATCGTAAAATAGCAGCGTAATGATGCTGTGTTTCGTATGGTGAGTGTAGAGAACCGGATACGTGTTTTACTGGAATCGAGGCATTCCATCTAAGTCCTCAAGGGTGACAACGTATCTGGATTTTCATTCTTAATCGAGGTTAAATGTAGATGTCTATGGGCCACAGCATCCACTTAGCATCAGGTGGACTGTGTGCTCGTCTGTCAACCTAATCCTATAAAAACAACTATTACAAATAATATTCATAACTTAATAGCCACTTGTGAATAGTGATCAAAATCATGATCAGGCGCATTAATACAGTAAATCTGGTTTCTATATGTCTAAATGTTCCATTCGCCATTAAGCGTGCACTTACATGCCTATTCAAAGAAACATAATATATAACATTTAAAAAAAAACGAAATAAGTTAGAGAAGTCGAAATTGAGGACTACGGGTATTAATAAAATAAAGAATATAATAGAGAATCGAAATATATTTCCACGAATGTTTAATCTTAACTGGCCAGTACAAAAATACTAATTAAAGGAATATGTTCGCACCTGTACTTGAAACCGCAAACGGACAAACGCAGCTGTTTGTTGTGCTACGTACCCTGTATTGTGAGAAGCCAGGAACGTATTGTAAGATTGTCGCTTGGGTATTAGTGTTGAGTAGTCAATGTATCCTTTGAGCCTCACTTACATCTGTGGATTGGTACGGTACATGCTACAATGTTATGGTTGCTATCTCCAAAATTGCCGAAGACTGACAAAATAATCAAAATTTTTAGTTATTTGATTGAAATAATTTTTTCTCTTCTTGGTTACAAAGACAATTTGAGCATATTAATTTAATCTAGCTTGTTTATCTATAATATGACTATATCATAGATAAACAGTCACTTTTAAATTCTAATGCAGTGATATCAAGTGGCACAATAAAATATTAGAAAAGTAAAAAATCCTTAAACCTAATTAAACCTTTATGTACTATGTAACTGGCAAACCAGTGAGTTTAGTGAGGGGGTTTTGGCGGGAACTTGACCGTCGACGGATTGTTACTCCTGTTTTTTCGTTTAAATAATGGTTTGAAGTGGATTTTAATTTTTTATATAGAATAAGGATGACCAACGAGCACATAGTCCACCTGATAGTAAGTTGAAGCTGTGGCCCATAGACATCCACATTTATCCTCGATTAAAAATCAAAACGCAGATCGTTGTCACCTCTGAGGGTTTCCAGTAAAAAAGGGTCTCCGGATCTCCATACTCACCTTACGAAACACAGCAGTATTAAGCTGGTATTCTGTGAGAGCGTGGTCCTTCCACGGTCGACCCGACCCATTCGTGCTACAACCATAATATAACTGTAGCGTGGCTCTACCACTGTATTTTTTTGGTACGTAAAAGTGATGAGATTTTGTGTATTAAGTGTCTGCGCATGTGAATTATTTGAAATAACGATGAAACAATGGCTTAGATGTTGATATAAACCTCAAGTTATCTTAATCGCTTGGGCGCATTATGAATTTGAGTGACTGTCATCACCAACTGTTCAAAAAGTTCTCAATGTGTCGCATCAGCATATTGCGAAGAAAAAAATTATAAAAACGAAGATCGCGAATAAAATGCAGATATGGCTTAAAGGACAAGTATCCAAGCCACTGTAGTTAGATTGTTTTCAAAATTTTTATTTTCGAAATCACTCAACGTGTTTCATGGTGATTTTTCTAGCTTATAGTTACTAAATTATTTTAGACAACGTGAGTAGTTGAGGTTTTAAATACCGCAGTTTCATTAACTACTCTAGTCACCACACATATTAAATTCCTGAATTCCGAGCACTTCATTGCATTGAAAACTGCTAATCACCTGCAATTACTATGGTTTTGCGGTTTTTCATGGGCCGCGGTAGTCACTTACCATTGGCGAGCCGCATGCGCGTTTGCCCACTCTTCTATAAAAAAATTAATTTTATATCTTCTAGCTACTCTAGCGCTGTTGTGAAGAGTTTTTGAACTGTTTTTGTTTTATTTATTGCTTACAGATGGACACTTTCACGGTTCTCTTTACCTCTACACTCCATGTTTGCGTCTTAAACTTATTACATACTCTTGTAATTCCGTTGAGAAAGGGATTTTTATCAACATTTATGCCGTAAAGCCATCAAACGCGTCCATGCAAACGTATTCCTCGGTTTTCTCTCTGGTTAAAAACATTACAGCAAATATTCTTTTACGATACAATCTTTAATTATGACTGCCGCGTTCTGACATGTTTTGCCATTAATAATTTGTTTTTGAAAGGAATAGGAATTTTAAAATGACTAAAACTGCAGTTACGCTGCCGTTATTAGACATCCAGCAAACAAAATAACAAAAAAGTAAAAGCAAAACATACAGACTGCCACAATCTTTTTAATGATAATATAAAAATTCAGCTCAGTTTTGAAGGAGGAATATGGTATCACTATTTTGTCAATTTTTCATACGTATAATCAGTCTGAGCTACAGTTGTCTCTCTCAGTTGCCTAGCTTCGCCGTTCAGGCACAGCGCGACAGCAGTAGATCGTAAAAAACCTATTCTCAAAATTTTTTGTAACTTAAATATTCTACAACACATGTATCACAGTTCGCGATTTACGGCCGTTTAAATGTGTGTCGAAACATGTGTGCTATTCCCACGCAATAGAAAGTGAAACCTTCAGAAAACTACACTTCGAGAGAACGGTACGAATGCAGAATATCAGGAGTAGGATAATTGGGCTAATTTATTATAATGTTGTCATCAAGTTTAAAGTTATTAAATATCTTTAAAGCACCGCACAAAGAGGAGACTGACATAAGAGGAAACACTGTGTACTGTATTCTATCTCATTCTTTCGCAGGCTATATAATATTATAGATGTATGTATGTGTTTGTCTCTTTTTAGTGTCGCTTTTTCGTTTCGTGGAATTTTAGCTATGGGATGTTGCTTTTTGGTAACTATGTTGAGGTAGAAAGAGCATTTTTAGTTCAAAAATGATGCATCTGTGTCTTAAGCAACATTTGCTAATGAGATAGCTGTAAATCTTACTTTAAAAAATATAATAGTCTTACTTTACCTTGTTTATATATCAGAGAAGCCTGTCTTTTTGTCAAATTATTCCCTATGTATTATAAAACCCGCCAAGATACTACAACAAGACGCTTAAGAAGTAAATATGCAGGCCTAATATATCAACCTCCCCGTCATAAAGATATGTATAAGAGAAATAAACATAACATGGGCATATTATTATATAACACATTATCTAAGAATTTAAAAGAGAAAGAAGGAGCCTCTTTCAAATATATTTTAACGAAATGGTTGCTGGAAAATTGTTTGTACAGCCTAGAATAATATTTAGAATGAAAAAATTAGTTTAATGATTTATGTGCTCCACTTATAGATAATTTTTGTTTTATGTATCTAAATATTTGCGCGTCTGCAAGCAAACTAAACATATGTACATTATAGATACTTAACTGAAGACCCCTTTTTTTTTGCGGATGGAAAATCATCTAATGACGCCTTTCGCTCTGGGTGAAGCGTAAGGGATTGTCAGACTTTTACTGACTAAAAACCATCCGTGTTCCTTCAGTGCCCTTACGTTCCGGAGCCGCGGTATTTCTTTCGAACAGCCCGCAGCCCCGGCAGGCGTCGGCCCTTGCGGGCCCCTTCACGCTGCTGACAGCTCTTTGAGGCG
>DWHP01004581.1:0-12479 GCA_018247895.1 Parnassius honrathi
TTTGCCCCCTTCTTCAAAAAAAAAAAAAAAAAAAAAAAAAAGAAAAAATATATACCCTACCTCACGTCCACAACTAACACGAATCTAACGACACCCCATATGTTATATTCTTTCAGTCTTTCAGGCTTCGTAGCATGCCAAAGTCATAAGCAAGCATACAATATATACATATAGTTAAAAACATTAAGCTTCTGCTGTATGGCTGTCGGTTAAAATAAGAATCATTCGCGCATACACAGATCTTCCTGTTAAAAACCGGTCAAGTGCGAGTCGGATTTGCGTACGAAAGAATCATTGTAGGTATAAGATTTAATACTATGAAGGTAGCTACTATGTACATAGAATATAGCAGTACAATATCTGTGCGCATTTCAAGCGTCTACTTATTGCCATTCTTAATATCGAGCAAAAAAGCCAAAAAAAACACGTTTTTAGTAGGGAAGCTTAATGTTTAAAGGTAACTAATGGGGCCCCATTACTAAGTGGAGGCTTAGTAATAGGGCCCCATTGGTTACCCTTTGATTTGAAGATGAATCTCTCGCTCTCACCTACGAATCACACACACATACACACACGCACGCCGCACGCACGCACGCACGCACGCACGCACGCATACACACACACACTCATGTTTTAGAAAGTTTTCTCTTCATTTTCCTATATATATATATATTAACATGTTTGTGTATTGTACTTACAGCGAAATTATCATTTATTTTTATTGCATTTGTATTGTTCTACTCAGGATGGAAGACGCTGACGGCTGTAATACACTTTATACTATTATTATTAGAATAAAAATATCACGTGCTCCTACGAAATCTACATGTCTAAGGAATAATATATTTTGAGGCAATGTGAAGTCTGCCAACACACAATGGAGCAGCGGGTCGGACTAAGTACTCCACAACCCTCTGAGTAAAGAGATGAGGCTGGAGCCAAGCATAACTTTTTTAATGTTAATGTAAAGTAACTTAGAAACAGTTACTTAATGAAACCTTATGATTCAGTTACCATTATCATGGAGAAGATTACAAGCTAATGGAAAAAAGGCAACAAATTATTACTCAAATATCATTATAGTCGGCAGTAACTTCAAATTAAATTTTTGGCAAACATAAGAAAGGTTTTATGTTCAGAAAAACTTATTAGCTTTAAAACATAAATTAATATAAACAAAAGATAATATTTCTTAAATGTAATGGTGAAAAAGTTAATGCATTGGAGTTTTGATTGCGGTCGTTTGTTTTGTAAAATAGAAGTGACAAATAACTTACCGTCCAGCTGACGGTAAGTGGCTGCTAATGTCCACGGACATGGTCACCTCCGAGGAGTAAAATCGAATACCTTGGATTCTGTAACTATACGTGCTACTATTTTTACATTATTGTCTTAACATCACAAGCAGACGTGATTGTAATTTTTCCATCCATAGTGCTTCTATGTGCTTACAAAAATGAATTTTATGGTCCTCGCGAGAACTGCAGGCATGATTTTTATGAGTGTAAGTAATTTATAACAAATTGGGCACCATGGTTTTTGCGTACCGGAAACTTGAAATATAGATACATGCGTAATGTTCAGATTACAGTTTTTTACAGAATAAGGGTGACAAACGAGCACACAGTCCACCTGATGGTAAGTGTATGCTGTGGCCCACAGACATTTACATTTAACCTCGATTAACTCGATTTCACAAACAATTCCCAGTGTCGTCTGTAGGTGACAGAAGATTAATCATTATTTAATACCGAATAGAAATATTATTTCTCAATTCTACCACTATAGTACTAATGTCAAAGAGTACCACGTGACAATTTTTATATCTGGAAACACACACCATACGTCAATTTTCAATGTCACAAAGTTATTTTGCGCGTAATTGCATCAACTTTCGTTTTTGTGATTTATTGTGAGAAAAAGTGCCTAAACCGTAAGTATTATGTTTTTTCTTATCAAATGTCAAAAGTGAATATGTAAGCTATAACATATATGTATTTATTGACAATAAAAACTAAAAGTTGTATTGTTATAACACCCAAAATGTGCGGTGTCACCTGCAGGTGACACTGGGTATTATGTATTCCTACTGCTTTTACAAAACTTTGTTAACTGATGGTCTTATCGCTGTGCTTATACAGATTATTTATTTTTACATTATATGTTAAAGTTAGATGATATTGTCGAGGCGTTGCAGGCCGAAGAAGACTCTGGTGATATAATTTTACTCCCTTCTAACGACGACGAGCTAATATCCTTCATCTTCCTAGTCGCATGCTTCGATCTCAAGTTGAGACACAGAATCTATCTTTCGTGTCTAAAGAAAATCTTGACGAGGAAGAAAAAGAAGAATCCATGCCTGCCCAAAATAAAACGAAGAAAAAAGAAAATACAATAAAAAATGTGGCGATGATGTAACCACTGCTTCTTTTACGACTTGTGCTAAAGGAGATTGCGATGAAGACGTTTTTCCTCACTCACAGGAGGAGATGACTCCCGTTCAATGTTTTTGAGTCGCTTTATAGTGACGAACTGATTAGCTATATAGTTGAGATAGCCAATCTCTGTGCCTTACAAAGGAATCATATTCTCAATGTAACTGCGGAGGAAATTAGAGTATATATTTCAATACTGTTACTGACAGGGTATTTGACGCCAAAATGTATGAGGATGTTCTGGGAAGTAAAAATGACACAAATAATGGCTTAGTAGCATCTAACAAAAGGCGTAATAGATTTGCCGAAATTCAGCAATATATTCATCTTTTCGACAGTACATCTTTACATAATTATTTACAATTTTGACGAAAACGCTGACTATATGAAAGTAGCTCTTCGGGGTAAAAAATAGTAGTACTCTCTCTTTGCATTTGGATTAGATGCAGCTTGCCAAAATGCAATGATCATGCACAAGTCGACTGTTCACAGTGAAGATGCGGGTATTGTCATCAACGCACTAGGAAAATGTGCTGTAAATATCATATCGGTTTGCATCTAAAATGTTGGTATATCTTGCACCTATTTATTGTGGAACAATAAATAGATGGGATTTATCCGAACAATTACTCAGAGCACTCTCCGAGGTGTATGCGAAAGAAAATGCAAAGAGATGCAACATCTCTTCGTAGCGCCAGTGAAACTAGCCGATCGGAAAGCACTCGGTCGTCGACGATTCGAGCCGCTTTGCGCTGGATGCGGTCAAGTGAAAGGAGCGGGCACTGGGGAGCCCCAACCCAGAGATGGGAACAGTATTTCATGTGTGACCGAACCTACGCCTTGTAAAGTTGCAGGGGGTGTGCCGGAATGAAATACTGTCCTGCTCTGTTGAGCATGCCAAGCTTTTTAGAGGCCAATTTGATCGGCCTTCTCTTCCAAGTGACCACGAAACCGCACGTCACTCGATATGTCGACGTCGAGGATTTCGATACTGACTGAGGCAACAAGGTGAGTGCCTTGAAACTGAAGAGATACGACAAAGGGGTTCTTTTTAGCGGTTAACGCGCTAAACTTATGTCTTCTGAGGGTTAAATTGGACTAGATTGGATAGAGATTTTGTTCAGCAAAGACTCGACTTCAGACAAAGTTTGTCCTAGTACTCGGAGACTTTTACCCGACAAATATTGGTGTGGCCGGTATACAGAGCATCACCAGTGCTGTCATCTTCATAGCAATGAATGTTACGGGTTTGTAACATATCATTGATATGCAGAAGAAACAGCGTTGGCGATAGCACGCAGTCTTGTGGAACACCAGCATTAATAGGCTCGTTGATATGGACCTTGCACGGTAGGTAAAAAGTGTGTTGATATAGACAAAAATAATAGACTAGAAGTCTCAATCAATGTCTTGATATTTTTAAGTATACTCGTACGTATACTTAAAAATATCAAGACTCAACGCTAATATAAAAAAGTAGTTTTTTCACATGGTAGAACCATGCTGCAGATATATAATGGTTGCAACATGAATTAGGGTCGGCTGGACTTAGCAGGTTAATACTGCTGTGTTTCGTATGGTGAGTATAGAGAACCGAAGCACTTTTTAACTAGTGAATGTAGGTATTCCATCTTAGTTCCCAGTGCAACGCATCTGAATTTTAATTCTTAATCGAGGTTAGATGTTTACAGTTTTTATTTCTATTCTTGTTTTTATTTTATTTCTAGAAACAAAACATTAACGAAACATTAATTAATTATTATTAAAGAGCAAAAATGAATATATGATGTATGCTTACATCTAAAACAATACTATTTGCAGATGAAATTTAGTGCCTAAAGAGGTAGAGCCCGTAACTTAAGTCACCAGGTCAGCACCTGAAAATCACGGACGAAGATGTAGGTTTATGTGAGCCACAGCATCCATTTCACACAGTCCACTTAATGTTAATTACCGTCAGATAGACTGTGTGCTCCATTAAAAAAAATTGTATGCACGTGGAGCATACCGTAAACAACAAATTACTTTAGACTATACCCAGAATAAAATGGAGAGAAACAAAATGATATTGACACGAACATTGAGTTTATTTATTTATTTACTTTATTGGAGACGAAACAGAAACAAAATATATAAAAAAATCAAAAAGTAGAATAAACAATGGTAATTACAACTGTTCCCCACAAACTGATGCAATGAGAACATAAATAATATGTATATGTATTATGAAGCAGATCGTAAGTGATATCGTCTGCACAATAAGTAGGGTAACAAGTCTGTACTTAAATATAAAGAAAACAATCACCTGAAAACTGAAATTTACAATACATACTATCCTTAAATATCTAATTCATAAATATGAAAAATTAAACAAATGTTTGATTTTTTTTAAATTGAGTTTTAAAGGCTGAACGCTGATGGGGAACATATCGAGGTCGTTAAGCATTTTACTGTGGAGGACACACATTCTTTATACTGGTGCTCTTTTAACAATGCTGGTCCTGGTTTTTGGTATACGAAACAAATTGTTTGATGTTGTGGTTTTGGAACTACTCTCGGACAGTAAGTTTGAATACCTAATCTCACCAACACAGATATTCTTAAAATTGGTGGTGTCTATTAATAATAATAAGTTCTTTATTTCCAAGAGGTTGTACATCAAGATATTTGCTTAACATTTAATAAAGCTACATTGGTACATATACTTGAAAACGTAGCACCTGCAGCCGAACTAGGAGACCTGTGCATCAGCTGTCAGCGACATACCCCCACAGATAATTTGTATAAGTATTAGGATGCAAGCAAAAGTTAAATAATTAAATACTATCTAATAAATTTGTACATTTTGATAACATAACCCAGGTACAATGAAATTAATTGGATCACATATTACGTTTATATACTATGTTACTACTTATTACTTATACCAAGGTACGTAAAGAACGTCGGTCTTTTAATGATAGCATTTGATGTTTTGGTAGGATATTTTTAAAAAAAATCGCGAGTAAAATTCACTCGATAGTTAACAATGCGTAAGAATTCGTATTTTTAGATATTTCTGTAATAGTCTAGCCATATTAAAATCCATTTTCAGATCTAAACATTTTTTTAGGGAAAACTGTGATTCGTCATTCAACACTTCATGGATCAGCTACTGTCATATCCCTCTATAAGTTTGGTAATAAAATAAATATATTATGTACACTTGAAATTACCCATCGCAAAATTTACAGCTTCATCCCTCACATCAAACTGGAACGCGTTTATTATATGTGTTAAGCAATTCGTAATAAAATAGGGACACGAAGCAGAGCAATAAAACGCTTATGGTCCAGAGGCGTTGGAGCAATTTTAAGGTTGCTGCACATGGTTCAAGTGTTACTCCAAATGTTTGCGTACACAAAATAGGACTTATAATAAAAAATCAAATTCAAATTCGTTTATTTATTTGTGAATACAAACGTACTGTAGGTATCGTGTATTCTACGACAGTGTGGTGTACAAATGTATTTCTTTTCGTTTTTCGAATAATAAGTTAAATATGATATAAAATACGGTAATCCTCAGGTAGGTGTTAGAAAATGTTCACAAAATGATTTTTTAATTACAAGTGAAGCACGTGCTGCTATGACACCCATGACACGCAGCACATTTTGTAATGGCGCCTTAACGTCCACATGGAGAGAGAAAAAAGAATATGTCAAATTAGTAAAAATGTCATCTATTCAAATATAAAATTAAAAAACAGGCGCGAGTCAGCAACAAAAACAAAGAAGTGTAAGCTGACTTCAAAATACTAAGAATAAAAAGTAATGTTCATCTCATAGCTTCATAAGTCTGTGTTTAGACATAGTTAGTATATGTGTGATATTCGACATTCGATAGCGACTTTTTTTATAGAATAAGTGTAACAAGCGAGCACACAGTCCACCTGATGGTAAGTGGATGCTGTGGCCCATAGACATCTTTATTTATCCTCGATTAAGAATCAAAACGCAGATGCATTGTCACCCCTGAGGACTAAGATAGAATGCCTCGATTCCAGTAAAAAAGGATCTCTGGGTCTCTCTACACTCACCATACGAAACACATTAGTATTAAGCTGCTATTTTACACTAGTATTCTGTGAGAGCGTGGTCCTTCCTCTGTCGAGCCAACCCATTCGTAACCACCATTATATAACTGCAGCGTGGCTCTACCACGTGTAAATACTTCAGGCGATATTATGTTTTTTTTATTCCTTTTAGTTCTTCGAAGTCGGTTCGTGGATTTTACTAAATCTAAAATTAATAAATATTAATCTAAAATCTATTTTTTTGAGTGGTTCACAAGCTTGAATTTCGTCTAAATTATTACATTGAAACTTCATCACTTATTTTTCCGCCATTCCATCGTCATCAATCAGGAACATTTTTAAAATATTAGGCCTATAACATTAAAATAAATCATTAGCGTGCCAAAAAAGGTAAACAAAACAACCTTTTTCTTTTTTTTAATTGTCAAAAAACGTTATTATTAAGCGTACAAGGAATTTACAAACGCATAAACAAGTGATTAAGAAGTATTTACTGCAGTCTATTCGAGATTAAGAACAGGATTATCATTTCGTACAGGTGAAGAAAGAGAGGTATAAAAACCTAAAGTATATAATTAATGCTTAATCTTTCTAAATAAATCTGTAGAAAAAATATTTGTTCAAGAATTACGCAAAAACTACTGGAAAGATTTCCATGAAATTTGATTTGTAGGCAAAAATGATAGCGTCTAACATATAGGCAACTTTTTATCCACTTACGGAAGACTAAAAAAGAAAGATTATGTTTTTCTTTTTTGAAAGTTTATTGTCGTAATAGCGGTTGTGGTGGTTCTATTAGCCATAAAGAGGATTTAGAACCTAAATGAGTCCATATAAAATGTGTGTGAAAGTGAAACTTGTCGTGTTACAACCAAAAAGGGTAGAATAATGTCTACCGGGCCAGCTAATTACTATTATGTTATAGAGCATGTTCAATCAACTCGGAATCTCGATTCCTACTGTTACATTTTGACTTTAAGTCACCATTTGTATGTTATTCGCTAGATAAAAATAATTTTCTCAAATGGTAAAGCCATGCTGCAATTATATTATGATAGTTGAAGCACAAATAGGTCGGCTCGACAGAGTAAGAACAACGCCGTCAGTGAACACTAGCATGAAATAGCAGCTTGAAACTGTTAAGTTTCGTAAGGTGAATGTAAAGAACCGGAGACCCATTTTGCTAGAAACTATCTTTGTCCTCAGGGGTGACAACGCATCTGCATTTTGATTCTTAATCGAAGATAAATGTAGATGTCTATGGGCCGCAGCATCGTTAGGTTTACATACACATATTTCTCCAGGACGAACATCCAGACTCGAAACAGTTATTTGTAGGCCTTGTTCCGTGCGGGATTCGAACCCCCGGCCATCAATGCCACGACTCATTAAGTAATCATTAGTTAGTAAGCCATTGCGCTGCGGAGGCTCCAAGTTATTACTAAGCAAGACTTGTTTACTATTAATTATAGCGGCTTAGCAGTGTCGACCTCTAACTTTGCCAAATAAACCGAGACGAGACTGATGTCATTAAATACATTATCTTAATTGCCCCTGTGTATTAATCAAGTTTGCTCCCTTCGGGCCTACATGCGTAAACTAAATAAAAATATTACGTTAATATAAACATATTATTTATGACTGCTTCGTTGACCTGGTCGTAAACGCGGTTTCTGACCTTGGGTTCGAGTCCCGGGTCTGGTCAAAATTAGATATTTGCTTTTTCTTTCAAGAAATTTTTAACAGTTGCCCGGATTCAGGAAGTTGGCAGTGTTTCAGCCCAGTGCCACGGAAAGTACGTCAAACCGTTGGTCCTACGTATGATCTCTTCGGTCGTGTCGGATAACCCTCCCATCGGACTATAAGAATGATACTGCAGATGAACTATTACCTGATGAACTATAAATGAACTATTCCCTCACTTTTCTAATCGTATGGAACAGTAATCCGACTAGAACGGAGAGAGATCAGACCAACGAATTATACGTGCATTGAAATTAAGGCGTTTAGTATGAAGGAAGGAAGACACATGTTCTTTTTTTTTAAATGTCATCTTATATTTACACGAAAACTAATTTTACAGATTTTATCGCGTTTATGACATTGTATAAAGTTAAATTAAACGCAATAAAATTCGTGAAATTAGTTCATATTCCATATTATTTTTCCTTCTTTCTTTCTGGATTCTTATTAGAGTATAGATGTTGGTCTACGGGGCTTTTATTTAAAAAAAAAATCTGTAGTCAACCAAAGATACAAGGCACAGACTGCATCCAGGACACAGCACATTTGCCACATAGACACAAAAGCCAAAGACCTCAGGCCGTAAATGTCATGTACCCCCACCACGTACCACGCTGGACTTCGAATAGCTTTGTACGACATTGTAATTGAATTATGTGGTTTAACGTACGCCCTAATAACCGTTCTAAAAAAATTTACAACCTCCGATCACACACTCGATACGCCTTTGCTACACTAGCCATACGTTTGTTACAACAGGACATTATCGAAAAAAAAAAGTTAAACAAACAGATTCATTTTCAACAACGATATCAAATGAGGTTCCATCCCTAACTGAATTTGATGATTTAAATAAACAAAAAATATTTAACTACTACATTAGTATTAGATACATTTTCACACAACAAGAGAGATTGGCGTTGTAGGAGTGGGGCATTCCGCTAGAGTCTAATGTTCGAATACGATGTCTGAAACAGCTTGCAACAAACTCATTAATGTTCTAGTTTGAAAGATCTTGTTGCAAACTTACCTAAGATGAAACGAGGTAGAACCCGCAACACTTTTTTTGTAAAATAAATGTTTGATTGCGTAATAAATTTTGTTCAGTTACAATCCACGAATTATCCTAAAAATGTGCAATGAATGTAGTCATCCTTTTATTTTCCGTCACGTAAGGCAATAAAACGTAGGTTATAATTTATTAAACGGTTAATATTTTTTATAAGGTTACCGTCGCTAGAATTCGTCAACGTTCCAGTTTTATTGCAAATTAAGGCCAGTTAAAATTCAACACCTAAATATCCTCCCCTGCCTAAGAGTCTGCATGGGTTGTGTGTCTCGAAGTCCTGGGACTTTTCATAATTTTAGTTGTCTCGAGTCCCGGGACTTTTGAGACTCGAGACGAGACAAGATTGTCGAAATTGTTATATGATCATTTTTATTTTAAAATAATTGAAAGAGCCTAGAGCCATCTGTTAGTTTAATGAATAATTACTTGGTCTACTACGTAACTACTGACCACACAACACAAGGACTGCATTTGCCGCGCTGCCGTCATCCCGCCCTATCAGTTGTTGTATGAGGTTTGGATTATGATTGTGTCTGTGTCAATTGAGTCAGTCAGTCCTCAACTCATTTATGATGTGAGTTTGGTGCTGTGCTTATTTTGAACTCAGTTTACTACTGGATGTTAAAACAATGTAGAATTCCATCACTGTGATGACGGAACGGTTTTTAACGCTCAAAAATTGCGTGAAGAAAGCGTTTATTGATTTAAACATATTAGACAATCGGAATGAAGATAATCTTCTTTTGTAGTCAATTGTTAATTTGTTGCAGCCAGTCAACATAGCTGTAGAAGCTTTAGGCCGACAAAACGCTTCATTACTTACGTCTGTAGCAATAATTAACGAGTTGTTCAAAATAATTCAATAGACAGCAACTAATAATGATTTGGCGAATCGGTTCTTCGAAACTTTGAAAGCTTACCTAGAACAGAGAAGATCACAACGAGTTGTATGCTTGTTAAAATAATATTTGCACACTGGCCACCATACCACACAGTTTCAAAACACGGACTTTAAACTCGAATGTTAGTAAAACTGCACTAATTGGCTTTGTGGAAGAACTGTAACAATACAAAATAAAAATACAAAAAGAAATAGGGATATTTAAAGCCTAAGGCTTTTCGAAAGTATACCTTAGTATTCGGACACTTGATGTGGAAACAATGGACGCTGAACCTAGTACTAGTAGCTCTCAAGTACACAACAAGCCTGACGAGTATTTTGTAAATCAAATGGAAAAAGAAATATCCAAGAAAATTCCTCTTTAAAAATTGTTCTTAAAAGTCATGAAGACCCGGTGATTCCCGGAACTCTGATTGTAGGTTGTCTCGTGTCCCGTGACTGGAATTATCGGGAATTTCCAAACCCTATGCTGAACCCACTTTTCATTCGGATATTTTTAGATCATATATTAGGCATTTCATCTTATGTCGGGTTATAATTATGTAAATACACTTCGATTTCTTTATTTTTGTGATTTGGCTAAACACTTTTACTAATTAGAAAATATTTATTTTTAATTCTTATAATGCTAATTACAAAACCGAGCGGTTTCGCCTAACGACATCATCACTGCGTTCGGCTCGTCTAATACGAATTAAATATAATTAAATGTGGCGGGTTTCCGAAGCTTTGTTGTCGACAGTCCGAGAATTCAAACTAAACGGTTTGCTTCATATTTCGTAATGCATCCAGCAGGGGAGTGGAATAACTTTCAGGCTGCCTTATCATCTGATTACATTTTAGGTGTCTTCAAGGGAGGAGTGCAGGTTTTGGTTGCGCTTAGATATTGCGCCATCTAGGGCACCGACGGCGTTCCTATGACCCGCCAGCTGAACACTCAACACACGCAGACTTTTTAGGTGACCCACGAGATTTTATAATAATACTAATAATCCATTTATTCAATTACTGTGTACAATAGTTAAAGATGACATATTATAAAAGGTATCAACAGTTGCCTCATCAGGCGTGTAATAGATTTACAATTTTCATTTTAAACATATATACTACTTATATTTAACAGATGGTGGATTTGCAATTAGCTTATAAGATAAAATATTTAAAATAAATGATTACATAAGAATAAAGAACACGGTGCTAACTCTTAAAATTACATAATTAATTTAGTGTATAAAGCGCATGTTCCACCAACTAGTTTTTTAGATTATGTTTGAATTTGGACCCTTTTATTGTTTTAATACTATTGGTTAAGTGATGAAATGTTTTAATTGCTGTTATGTATGCACTTTTTTCAAACAATTTATTTTTAATTTTAGGTAGATAAAGGTCGTTTTCGTAGCAAGGGCGTACATTTTGCCGCGTTGAAAGTTTCGGTTCGAATGAATCGCAATGCATCGCAATCGCAAAACAAATATAAAAATTACTATATAAATTTAATAATAATATAAATTGATTATCATACAAAAATAAATGATGAAAAATAATGATTTTAATGTCGAACTCATAGAAAATATTTTAAAAGTGGATATTAAGTACACAGCTAAATGATTTTATTTAATTTAATCTTTATGCATACACATTCTACAGAATTCATTCTACAGAAGAAAAGAGCTGCGTACATTTAAGTATACACACACCAAGCCATGCTCAACATGTAAGAACTCGCGCTTATGTATATATATACAGGGGGTTAGTGTAAACACCGTTATCCTTGAAACCAGTGGTTTGGTTTCACTTACAGATCGTAAATTCAATAAAAAATAACAACATTTTTTTTAGTAAAATCTCAATTTTTCCTTAAAATATGAATTTTTGTCTGTCCTAAGCCATGATGAAAGTATGAAGGAAAAGCGACGACCATCCGCGCGTCTACGAGTGCCTCTATAGTTTCCATAGCGGATAGCGGTCCCGAAACAGACAGACTCGTCGACCACGTCCAATTAGCTACAGATTCGTTGCTACAGCAGATCCCCTCCGCAGAGATCGTGATCCTCGGTGACTTTAACGCTCATCACTTTAAAGCCAAATGGTTTGGTTCACGCTTAACCGATCATATGGGGAGATCTGTTCATGATTTTGCCTTGGCATATGGTCTGACACAACTGGTTACTTCGCCTATGCGGATTCCAGATGTGGAGGATCATGCACCTTCCCTGTTGGACCTTCTGCTGACCTCTCACCCGGACGGATATCAGA
>DWHP01004582.1:0-12478 GCA_018247895.1 Parnassius honrathi
GGCAACTACGAATATAATTATGTTGGTTTGTCTCGAGTGGGTTCTTCTGAAAAACAATATATTTTTCAAATTCATATCGTCATTATCCACTGCATATCAACCCGACTGCTAATATGGTACACAAAAAAGCTTTTAATATCAAATACAGGATCGCGTTTGACCACTACCTCACCTAATAGTAGACTACGATGCAGTTGGCGATGGAGCACACTTGACTAGAAGTACCCTATTTATTTTTGACCAAAAAAATTCCACTCCTTAGCTGCACATACAATGAAAGTGTTCTCAAAACTTTTGACTCAAAACTTTGTACTCGCTCGGAGAGAATCGGACATTGCCCACGTGAATGAAGTCGCGGATGGGTCAGCTACTGTGGTATATAGCGACAATCACAACACGATTAGACCACATAACCAAAACATAATGGTCTTGCTTAAATGTTAATTTTAATTTATTCCCAGAAACCGCGGTTCAGTCACATGTAACTCTGTAACTCAACTAAGTAATGGCCCTTAAATTAATTTAAATATGTTCCGAAATTAACCTTGCAACTTAAATTTGGAAGGTCGATAGTGATAATGTTGAAATACTAAGATACCAACGATATCTCACCACTCACTTTCACAAAAGTACCGCAGTGATAAATTCAGAATATCTGTAGTATTACTTAACATTAAACAATTTCTGTTAATTATTATTTGAGTGCAATGAAAATTTTTAGCTCCACATTTATGCAAATATGTTTAACACAGAATATTATCAACATTTTTAATGGACATGAGTTTTTATAAAAAATATATTAAATCTTTTTCCGTTACTATTTTTGTTTGGTTACTTTATCTAAATCTTTTATCGGATTATTTTTACTGCACTGAAATGATATGCGAAATAACTCTTCACCTGATTCTAAGTGGTAACTGCAGCCAATGGACACCTAGAACCAACATTAAACAAAAACGCTACAGATGCGTTGCCGCCACTGAAAAGTAACATGAAATGCATCTCAGTCAGTGATAATACTGACTGACTTACTACTACTGACTACCTTCTGACACAGTGCTCCGTTTTGAGTCCATTTTTGAGAGTTAAAGTGGATTCCTACCACCTAGCAGTAATAAAAAAATGTATGAAAATAGTGGCAACATTCCAAATTCAATCTTTGAAGGTATTATTATTATAGAACATAAGTTATAGAGTATAATAAAGTAAAGACAAACATGTTTATGTGACGTAATAATTTCAATTTACATAATGTCAATACAAAAGACATCAACGCGCGGTCGAAGTTGATGATTGACGCTTTTTTACAAATTACATCATATTCATTCCTTCCTTACCTTTCAAAAGTTCATTGCAAAGTATAGGCCTCCCTCATATATTGTCATTCATTTTACACTAGGCAAGTGGTTTTGCGACATCAGCTTCGAGTTCCGAGTTGTTATCAGGAAGATACTACTCCCCATCTCGTTTTTCATTTCCTTTTGTCATTTCGCCTCGTACGAGCACTATATAGATGTTAAGGTAAATTTTTGTTGCCAAGTATATATTTTATCTATAGTTTATGACCATAATCATCGCAAATGCATAAAACTAGTAAAGCATTCATATCTGATGACAACATTTCTCACGTATTTACTTTTGATACGACAACATTTTTGTAAATGCAAATAATAATACGTAATAAAAATGCAAGTAATATTAGCGTAAATACTTTCTCTTGGGAACTGAGCCTTTTTAATATTTTTTTCGCACCATTCAAGGCTTTCTTTCCAAAGTATGTGAACGCTTTATTTTTGACTCGTACAAAATTTTTTTGTTAGTACTTGTGGTTCAGCGGTTTGAGAAAGTAAGAAAACAAAGTAATGTTTCATTGTGTTGTTGATTATGTAAAAACAATGTGTCTAGGAACATTAACGTTCTTAGTAAATGTTTCAAAGATATTTTGAACGTAGAATTACTGCAAAATCTTATCGTTTATTTTTTAAAGATGAAACACAATAGGGTAGTTTTTTTTAATATAGCTCATTGTTGCATCTTAAATCGTTACATCACTACTATACAATTACGGAAAACCTAAAAACTAAATACGGTGAACGTATTGATCAAGCGATTTCAGTTAGTCATATTATTGATTTCAGTATTTCAAGTGACTCAAAATTTTAGTCACATATTTTTGACTATTATTTACAATTACTTTAAGAGGTAGGATTACGGTCAGTTTGGGAGAATTTTAGGGCAAGAAAGTACCATTTTAATTATAAACTCATAAACGTTCTCTATTGTACATAAAAATGACTCTCCTATTCTGAGAAAGATTTGCCACGCTTGGTTGGCAAGTTGCTGATCGCATTATCAAACGTTTCATATAATTGACGCTGCTGTCCGTCTCCGATCATGTATTTTATATTTAAACTAAACTGGAGAGCGATACCGTCATCTAGCGGAAGCGGTGTTTTATTTCGGTTATTATCCATAGAAGCCTCTCACGACACCAACGGGATACAATCGAATGATGAACTCTCTTATGCCGATACCTCACGGCAAGTTCAAGTACAAGCTTTCCAAGAGCCGACAATTTATATACGTTCTATGATTCTTACATCCGCAAATAAGATTTTAATTTCAAGTATATAAATTTGATCTATTTTCTTACGTGGTAGAGCCACACTGCAGCTTTCCATGTTTGTAGCACGAATGGATCGGCTCAACCGGGGTGGGACCAAGCTCTTTCGAAATAAGCTGCTCTGTTTCGTATGGTGATATACAGAACCGGAGACCCTTTTTACTGGAAAGACTTTTCATCTTAGTTCTTAGGGGTGACAACGCATCTGCATTTGATTCTTAATCGAGGATAAATGTAGATGTCTGTGGGCCACAGTCTCTACTTACCATCAGGTGGATCGTGTGCTCGTTTGTTACCCTTATTCTATACATAAGTATAAAATTTTCTACCATACTTAACGTGAATATAAATTATTTTACCAAGAACATTAAAACAAACGTTTCCTTCTTTTTATTTATTAGCCTGTAAAAGCTCATTACTGAACGTACCGTACCGGCCTCCTCTACCGTTTTAGGGAGAATATGTCTTAATCGTCACGCTGTGCAGGCCAATCAAACACGTTGCGCTCGCTGTCGCGCTTACGGACCTAACAGCAGGCCTACTGTTTCCCTTTTATTGTACTGTGGGTAGCGACTCTTTAAAATTGGTATAGCACCTTCGACTCCGCTTGCAGTCTCCGGTTTGAGTATTTTACGCCTGTCGTAATTGGGATTGTTTTACATCTATCGAAAGTTATGAAATCTTTCTGACATATCTCAGTTGCAATTATGCATCTTACAAAATTTAATGGGAAACGATATAAAGTTTAACGTAAGATATAATCTGTGTATATAAATAAAATTTAAGTGTCCGTCTGTAATATTTAAATGACTTATTTTGAGCTCAGGTGGTGATTTTTGTTTTATTATGACTTAAAAAACATTTCAATTTTTTTTGTCTGTGTGTTTTTGAATATAACAATAATGTCATAAGAATATCCAATACCCCATATCATCCCGCCGATATTGTAAGGAGCGACAGAGGGAAGCAACGGATGGGATGGGCAGCAGCATCTTTCTGATAAAAGCTGAATTAAATTAAAAAACTACGGTTGCCAAATCGGTTGCCCACTCACTTGCCAAGCTTGGCAACTATGCCAAATATCTCTCCTATAAGGTAATCTATGGGGTAGGCCTCCGTTTAACAGTAGACTTCAGATAGGCTGTAAAGTTAAGAACGGCGCATCTATCTGTGTATCAGTCCGGAATCAAGCTCTTCGGAAAGGCTATACAAATTGTGAAGTGAAACTTGTTATAAAACTTCGCGAAGAGAATAGAGCAATGAAAAAATGTTGTTGATTATGTCATAAGTTATGGATATATACAGAAGAAAAAGTTACGAATGAGACTTTTTTGGTTTGCAATTTTAGATAAAGAAGAGAAGAGAAAGAGAAGTTCGTAACACTTTATCTTTTGTCTCATAGTTTTGATGCAAAAACGATTTTCAACATTTTTTATTTAGATATCATTTTCAAACAAAACTATTTAAGAATTTAAGGATTATGTGTTAAGATATTTTTAAATGCAACTGATAATCATCATCAGGTCTCGGATTTGACTCCCGTCCAAATTCGTCAAAAGAGTCGGGTGAAGGTTCGTTATTAGGTCTATACTCGACAAAAGTACCGAGCTCTTCAGCCTCCTCTGAAATTCGAAAGTTTTTTTTATAGAATAAGTGTGACAAACAAGCACACAATTTACCTAGTGGTAAGTGATTGCTGTGGCTCATAGACACTTTTATCTTTTCTCGGTCAAAAATAATAACAGATAATCAAAATATTGGAAGCGTTGTCAGCCCTTTTAATATAGCAGCAAAACGGTGATCAATATTAAAGAGAAACCGGTACTTAGAAAATAAAAATAATAGAAATAAAAGTTTATAATAACGTTTTGTATAAAGAAACTATGTAAACACGACACCTTAAAGAAGTTTACATACCGAATTGAGTCGACGGTTTGGCAGCGCATTAGCTAGCGTTTAACTGCGATGATTTGTAGATTGACCGTAGGCTGTTAACAGTGAAATCCCGCACAGAAAAAGTATTCAAGAAAATTGACTAGTACGCTCATGCTTATAAAATAAAAAAAACTTATAAGCTCTGTAAGTAATGCACTGGTTATAATGCATATATTGTGTTCGTAACAAAACGCTGAGCCATGCTAGCACTGAGCAAATAAATATAAAAACACAGCAACAACCTTAGTTTAATGACCTGTTCATTATAATTTCATTGGTGATATCAAGATATCACCAATGAAATTTAAAGTGGAAAAAGCCATTTAAAGTGACTGTACTTACCACGTGCTTGGTAGTAGACAAAACCTTCATAAGGAAACCTTCAAAAGAAATAGAATATATTTCAAGGAAAAAAGGCGTATACTATAACTCTTAATTACGATAGAGAGGGTCTGAGTCGTCCCTTAAACAAACATACTTTAAATTTTAATAATATAAACTAGTTGTCAGAATGCGACTGCGTCCGCCGATTGCCCCAGGCGTTTCACTTTCTATATCGTTGGCTCGAAACCACACTTTGTAAGTATCGTTACGTTTTTACGAGCTAGGTATATATAATATAATATGTATTAATGCAAAAAAACTCAATAGTTAAATGTAAATTATTTTTACAATTAAGTTTTTTCCCATAAAAAGTAAAATTCTTCCTGCTTATAGATTAATTGTATATACACGTATTTACGTTTAATATGTTATTACATGATGTACAATGTATTTACTTCGTCAAGGCAAAAAAGTTTTATAGAATCAATAGAATGTTTTCTGTTATTGTATATACATCATGAATTACGCCGTCCATACTACAATATTAAAAATCTTATGTGATAGTATATGGTTATAGGGTACACGTACATTAAAAGAATTATTTTACGGTGCAATTAATAAAAATTAATAAATTTTAAGTAGTAAGTCGGTATTATTGAGTGTAATGTATAAGTAATATATACATTACACTTAATAACACCGACTTTTTCTTCTTTTATGAATGTCTAAACAAATATACAAAAAAATTTTGCTCATACTCACAGCTACATTAGTATTTTTATGTGTGGTTTATTTATAATTTCCAAAATTTACAATCGTCACCACGGTAGCCATTTATCGGGTTAAAGACTCATTCTTTAACCAACAACGTGCCAGTGCTGCACTTGCTTTCGAGATTTGCATGTAGAGAAAGGTAACATCCTTCGGTTACACGATAGTCAGTCTTTTTTTACGCAAGTAGCGAAAGGTTACCAAGCACATAGTCCACCTGATGGTGAACGACGCTGTGGTCCATAGACACTATCATATATTCTAGATTAAGCATCAAATTGCAGATCGTCTTAAGGTCTACAATAATCGTCACTCGCTATAGGAAACAAAACAGCATTACGCTGCTATTTAACGCCCTTTTTTTCCTTGATGGAGTAGCCTACGTACAAATTTACTAAAATTAACTATTCTAATAAAAAAGACGTTAAGTCACTTAATTACACTTTTGCTTTTTTACACGTATTTACGGGTTGACCTGCCCTAAATGAGAAAGAAAATGCAACCAAAGAGATCGCTTACTCGTTTCTGTACTCGTTTCACTTTTGTCGCTTAAATTCCTTAAAACATCCGCAAACCCCAAGATATTGGCCATAATTAGTACTACTTATATTAGTACTTCAATAAAATTTGAACTCAATACGATGACCGTTTAATTTTTATTAGTGTTTTATAAACAGCGTTATTTTGCAAAGTTTAATGTTCTAGTATTGAATTTGTTTTATTTAAAAACGATGTATGTGGATAAAGTAATATGTAGATGTGTACGCAGCCGACAGCGTCAGTCGTTTTTCTCTTTTTAACTTTTTTTAAGCGTGCAGTTTCTTATCGGCCAGTATGTTTATGTAGCAAAAACATCAAAAAATGCTTGCTTGCTGCTTCATTACTCGCTGTGACCTCTTACGATGCACAGAGGATGATATGTGTCGTGGATATTCTCCTACCGCCACTACACGGTGATTGCTAATGTTGGTTTATATTCAAACTAAATTGTTGTTCTTTCCGTAAAGTATAATAAAGAATCAATGATACGCAATTATCTTGACTTTTCTTGATTATGAAATCGGTCACCTTTTTAAGGAATTAGGTATAAATCTTAAACATTGAAGATCAAAAGCCGACATAAGCGTGCTGCAGCCGTTTTAGCTGTACCGTGGCTCTACCTCGTCAACAAGTGATAAAAAATTATTTACTCTTGTTGACGCTATGATCTATTATTAATAGATATTTTATAATACCGATACGAAAATCTTTTTTCATTACGAGATCGAGGTAAGAAGAGTGATAAGAATAAATTCCTACTTATATACCTAAATTATGTAGTGATAAAAACCCTTCAGTATTTACTAACAAAAGAACCCTGTCTTTTAATTGAATCCGGGAACCATCGCACACCGGTAGACTTTCTACATTGCTACGACGGGGCCGTCCAGTTTGCAGTTTAATGGCTGCCGCTTTAATTATTAAGGCTTGCAATGCAATAGTTACTGTTTCTTATTAGTTTCATAAAATTGTATCAACTTACTAAGCTTCGATTAATATTCAAAATAAGAACATTGCAGAATGTTAACGATTTAATTCCTAATAATTAGGACTACATAAAGTTAATGAAAAATTCAAAAGTAAAATGGTAAATATAAATAATAAATATATAATAGTAAATATAGTATATGGTTTCTTAGATTAGAAAACTAGAAGATTAGAAAGCCAAAACCTCATTATAAATTTATTTTGCGGCCAAATTAAAATTAAATCTGTTTATTCGTGACTGTGACCACACTCATGGTCGACTATTTAGAAAGCGAAAGATACAATTTTCAAACTTATTGTGTAATGACTAAAGGCTATTTACAACAAAAAATATTATGCAAAATATTCACTCCAGTTTCAACATTTATTCTTACCTTTACGAATGTTTTGAATAATTTAAATGCAGTTTATGTAAAATCACTACTGCGTTGTATAATTCACCATCGTTCTAGCTAGCACTCGGAGAAAACACCTTTGTCACCTTCACTGTTCAAAAAAAAATTTAATGAAAATACGCACACTTCCCACCAATACGCGACATTTTTAATTCCGAAAAATAAAAACGCGGGATAATGTCAACGGCCGCAACGTAATCCGTGTACTAGCTGACAAGTTGTGTCGTTAGTTTGGCTTTACGCGCGGGTGCACATTGATTGCGAATTAAATTAAATTGTGTTTCAATTTCCGAAATTCCAGTATCGTAATTTCAAATAGTGGCGGGAACTGTGCGTACATTGCAAACGTGCGTTCGAATACGCGGTGACCGTATGGCGCGCGGTGAGCGACTGCAGTCACTCGCTCACGCTGTATGTTACCCACCCTAGCAGCGTGTGTTGAACATATTGGTCGTGATATTATTTTAACCACCACCCTTGTATGGTCTCTGAACAAGATACGTTACTACCAATGATCGGATCATTTAACATCGGTACCTACCTAAAATACTTGGAAAACTGGTTGCCTTTACTTGCACTGAATACAAAATAAACTATTTCGGTCATAATTTTCACACTATTTCCAAACGGATACGCTTAGATAACTAATAAAGATAGGTATAGCAAATGTTGGCATATTCATATGAATACAAAATATGACATAAACGGTGGACGAGACACTAGACACTCAGGTTACAATAGCATAACTAGAACATATTACAAAACTTATAACTGTTTTAAGATTTTTAGAAGTTAGCAAATGCTAACGTATGAGATAAATAAAAAAGTGACGAAAAAAATACAGATATGTAGAGTCGAAATAAGGAAATACAAATTGCATAGTACAAACTGTGAACTAATCTCTTCCGAGAGCATGTGGAAGCAACTAGTAAAAATTTGTTTAACATTACTCAAACTAATTTTACCAAAAATTATAAGATATGTTCAATAAAAAACCAGATCTGTTCAAAATTGAGATAATTAATGCTATACTTTTTTATAGAATTAGGATGACAAACGAGCACACAGTAAGTGGTTGCTGTAAAGTGATGCTGTGGCCCATAGACGTTTATATCTATCCACGATTACGAATCAAAATACAGATGCGTTGTCACCCGTGAAGACTAAGATGGAATGCCTATTTTCCAGTAAAAAGCGTTTAGCTGCTACTTTACGCTGGTATTCTTCCTCGGTCGAGCCAACCATTCGTGCTACGAACCAGTAATATAGCGGTAACATGGCTCTAAAACTTGAAACCACGTTTGCAGTTGAAATAAAATAATTAATCCAAAATGATTTAAAAATATGTTTATTCAAAGGTAATTAGAAATGCTTTCCGTATTTTAACGTAAATAATAATTTTTGACTTCCTTAAATCTCGCCACTCTTAAAAAATCCTACCGCTGTCGTAGTGTAGTGATTATTCTCAAGATGAGTAATCAGACACATTTTTACCAACTGAAGTCTATTAACTATCGCAGTTATTTCACTTGCAGTAGCTGCCCGGAGTCATGAAGTTGGCTGTGTCTCATTTTTTTCCAACGTAAAGCCGTTGGCCCTGCGCCTGATCTCTCTCCGGTCGTGTCGGTTACCGTCCCATGGGATTATGAGAGTGAGGGAATGGACAGTGTACCTGTGCTTGCGCAAACACCTGGGCACTATAATCCTGTCATATGATCAGTCTTCAGTCTTGAGACTAAATTGAGTCAGGAGGACATTATAATCTCAGTCCATTCGTCTAAGCTTTGTTATATAAATCAATGTTACTGAGTTTATGAAACAGGCATGATTTTATAAAAGCTTTTTAAATCGATTAAAAATCTATGATCATGTACTAGAAATTTATCATTCCGTTTGTCAAAACCACTGTCTTAACAACTTATAGTATATTAATGCGTACAAAACACCAACCCATTTTTCTATTTTGTGATTTTAATTGACACAATATGTACAGACTTGTTTCACCAATATTTATTTACTAGTAATTATCATCTATATAAATAAATATTAGAACATTTAATTACTACTCCATTGTGTACGTAGTAAAACCATGTTGCAGCTATATTATGTACAAATACAATTTAGCCACGAATAGGTTGACTCTCGTTGGCATATTGTTGAACATCGCATATTGGCGTCGACGTTGGGAGGAAAGGATCACGCTCTCTTAGGCGCTGTCCCATTGCCATCGCTCGCGCGATGATGCGATGCGATTTCATCGTCCGATGAATCCGCACGCGCGATTTCTTCAGTCGCATCGCATGATCGCACGACGTTCAATAGGACATTCCGTAAATATGAGTATGTTTAAACGCACGGTCGCACGACCATTTTCGTCGGACGCAACGCATGATCGCGCGAGCGATAGCAAAGGACAGCGCCTTAGAATACCAACGTAAAATAGCAGCTCAATGCTGCTGCAGCCACTCTATGAGCAATAAATAATATTTTTCGTTTTCGTTCCGTCACTTATTAACCTTATCATCCACTTCGGAGCTATCTGATAATTCAGTTAACGTTTTTTTGAAATGAAGTCGGATGAACTTGCAGAGGCAATAAAAGAAGCCTCGCAACTCGCAGTCCATGGTATTGTTAGCAACGGATGAGGACGAGGTTGCAGGATTAATAATATCTGTCCGTAATGACTGTGTTATGGGACGGCATGGAATATCCTCAAATCTTCTTAAAAGGCACATTAATGTAGTTGCCCCATCCCTGTGACATATATCAGCAAACTTGCTCTCACAACCGGGAAATTCCTTAAAGCCTTTAAAAAATCGATTATACATGCGATTTGTATACTATGGATCTATAGTTATGCTGTCTGCCTTGTCCACAATACTCGAACGTATAATGAGCAACAAGCTCGTAAACTACTTGGAAAAAATAACTTACTTTTGCCCTCACAATATAGTTTTAAGTCAGGTAATAATAGATAATGGGCAGAAAGTTCTTGACATATTTCTAGATCACGCTAAAGCTTTCGACACGGTTTCTGTACCCATAATTTTACGTAAGATGGAGTATATGGAAATTAAAGGTATCCAACTGCGACTTTTTAAAGCTTACTTGCTCAATCTCCCTAAAAGGCGGATCGTAAGTTTTTGCAGATGATACCGCCCTTTTATTTAGCGCAGGTACATGACAAGAAGTCTATGTGTATGCCTCATTGGGCCACAACACTGTCTCAAACTGGCTTCAAAGTAACGTACTGATACGGAACGTAGATAAAACATGTTATGTCACATTTAGATTAAGCAGTAACACAAATCTCCTCATCACTGCCACATACCATCGTATGTCACTGGTGTTCCAACCTGCATACAACTACGTTAAGCTGACAAAGTAAAATATTTAGTAGATATTTCTGCGTACGTAAACTATGTACTCGGAAATATATGTATTTAAAACTCTGCGAGTTGCGGCTGATGAGAAACAAAAGACACCGTCTACTACACCTTGGCCCAATCTCTATTAACATATGGTACCTCCTAGGGCTGTGCTCCAAAATCTAAAATGCTTCAATTGGAGAGAACGCAAAGACTCATCTTAAGGGTCTCTTTTTCACTGCCGCATCACTATCATAAAGGGGTCCTATCCTGGATTAAGAGTTGAAAATATTACCACAATAGGGTGAAGACCTGACGTCCTGAAATACAGGCGTAAAGCTTAGCTTAGGCAACATTAAGTCGTAATACTTAAATATTATGTACAATAATTATGTAATATTGTGGTGAGAAAATAAATTATTATTATTATTAATATTTGTGACATTATATATAATTTTGTCATCTGGTTGGTATGTATACATATATAAATGAAAATGATAAAAATATACATAAATCTATATCTGTAAAGCAAAACAAATAAAAATACATAAATAAATAAAAACTCAACCAGAGGAGACCAAACAGCTGAGGGTTAGGGAGAAAGGGAGAGAAACCGACGGACAATGCAAGCAGTATCGGGGACCACCACCTTCCGCATTTGACCCCAGAATACTCCGTTACGGAATCCCAGTCGACTCAGATGACCCAAGAGGCCGTTCACACAAAGAGGAGAAGAGGGATTAGCCCGTTCACACAAAAGACTACAGGAATGAATTCGGTCGGCAGACCACCATGTTGTTCATCTCGTGAGCCAGGTCCAGATATTTTGTTCGCTTATCTGTTTCGGCTTTCATGTGATTCTCATCATACGAAATGATAATGCCAACCAAAAATATCCATGATTGTGTGCTGTCCATCAGCACAATATCAGGCTTATTCGCCAGAATAGTCCTGTCTGTAATGATGGCCCAGTCCAAGTAGAGCCGGGCGCGGTCATTTTCGAGCACGGCTTCTGGCAAGTACTTGTAATAAAGCAATTTCCTTTCCACGAGACCGTGTTTCAGAGCGAGCTCCTGGTGTACAACCCTGGCTACTAGGTTGTGTCTGTGAAAATAAGCGCTGAAAGCGTAGAAAGCGCCGAACAACAGGAGGTGTCATGCCTAAATAACTCATCGAGATAGCGACAAACTCGACAGATGTCGACAGCGCCATCCTTTAGGATGTATCTCTAATAGTTGTTGGTCTTAATAACCTGACCCTGTATTTATTTATTTAATGTTTATTGTGTTACACCTTAATCTAAGGGTTCCAATGTGCGAACTTAATGTCTTATGGCAGTCTCTACCAGTCAACTCTCGGAGAATTCCACAAGTAAAAGTCGGTAAGTTTTAAAAAGAAAATATGAGAATGACTAGGCATATATTGTAAGTAAATATATACGCAAACGTACTTATATACATATAGAAAAATAATAAAATAAATAAATTATAAATATGTGTGTACAAATATATGTCCATATGTTGATGGGCATATAT
>DWHP01004583.1:0-12478 GCA_018247895.1 Parnassius honrathi
GAGCGATCGCAGCGCCTCACTTATGGTGTCCATATTTCTGGACACTATTTTCTACGGTGATCGTTCTCCTGTTCTCTGACCTTCACGGTAGAGATCTTTCTCTTGTTCTCTAACCTTCATGGATCTTAGAGTAATTACATACATTACATTTGTACGATACTCTACTCGTGCTCTACTCTATGTGTTTAGCGGCAGATTCGAATTCAAGATGACAATATATTACAAATTATAAAACGTAGTGATTCTAAAGTCTTTGCTAACCTATTAGGACAGGTTTCCATTCAAAATTACTTTTATATTCAGTACATTTATTTTTTCTAGGAATGGTTGTAAAAGTAGGCATTAATGGTTTTGGCCGAATAGGTAGAATATTATTTAGAACTTGTTTTGATAATTCAAATATTGAGGTAATTAATTAAATACTCAGAGCGTTTGTTGGTATTAATTTTTAATTTATTTATTACAGCCTAGCGAAAGTGCACAGCTGAATATAAGCCTTACCATCCCCTTAAAGTGTCTCATAGGGTACAAATTTGCTATAGTTGCGACGTTTATCAGACGGGTTGGCAACTGTTGTTTATATTATTTAGAAATGTTATTAAGAAGACATTTTATTATCTAGCCTTCACTTTCTTAATTTTGCGTCATTTGCACACCTGTACATTTAGACAAATTAAGAATAAGGGATAATTCCATAAGTAAGTACTTGATGAAGATTAGACTTATCACGTATACTTTGAATACCTACGATTTAAGTATTTCTTGTAGATCATAGTATTCTCATCCCACTTTTACTTGTTTGTTAGCCTTTGTTTTCCTCATTTGTCCAAATTGAATGTGATTTCACATATATTAATTAAATATAACTTCTAACTTATTACTAATACTTTTTGGTGGTAGAATATAATGTCTTTTTAAAGTGTAGTGGCGGCATGGAATATACCCTTCTCGATAACATCCCGTGGGTACCGTAACAGGAAACGAAACTGAGACAAGAGATGGGTCGCAGCATCTTCCGTCTGATAACAACTCAAAATAATAAAAAAAACTGCAGTTGCCGACCTGCCTGCAAGGCCTGGCAACAATGGCAAATACCCTATGAAGTAATTTTTGGGGAGGCCTATGTTCAGCAGTTGACTTTCGACAGGCTGTAATGATGATGATGTTCTTTTTATAGCCTATCATAAAAAAAACAATTTTATTTATTATACATTTTGTTACATCTACCCTTGGCAATCTATGGGGGCCTATGCTTAGCAGTGGACTTTAAGAAGTTGTAACGGTAACAGTACGGTAGTGAACGGTAACGATAACTTTTGTTTCGTACATGACTGACTTGACATTGGCAGTAATACTTTTTTATAGAATAAGGATGACAAACGAGATGGATGCTCTGATCCATAGACATCTGCATTTATTCTCGATTAAGAATCAAAATGCTGTTGCGTTGTTACCCCTGAGGACTAGGATGGAATGCCTCGTTTCCGGTAAAACGGATCTTCGGTTCTCTACACTCACCATACGAAACACAGCAGCATTAAGATGCTATTTTACCCTCTTATTCTGTGAAAGAGTGGTCCTTCCCCAGTCGAGTCGACCCATCCGTGCTACAACCATAATGTAGCTGCAGCGTGGCTCTACCGGTATGACTACACGTTTGGGTACCACGTAGAATTTAATGATAAAGCCATACTGTAAAGAAGAAGACTTAGATGCTGCTGCCTATCACTTGTTTCAGTTCTCACCTGTGGCCTCTTACGAAACTTATGCAATGATAGTGGGTGGTGGATTCTTTTACGCTGTTAATAACAGCAAGTACACATTTTTCGTTAATTTCTATTCCTAATACAGGTATCTGCTATTAATGATCCTGCTATAGATGTGGAATACATCTGTTATTTAATGAAATTTGATTCAACACATGGAAAGTTTAACGCAACTATCGAGTCGTATAACGACGATATAAAAATTAACGGTAATATGATATTGTTTTTTTTTTATATAAATATTTAAAGGGCGAGAATGTAGAAATCTATATCACCTTGTTACTCTGTAGCAAGGAAGAATAATAATGTACGCCTTTTCTCCGAATGTCAATCTCACCAACTGTATACTCAGCTAATAAGATACGTAGAATGAACATATTATACCCTATTTTAAAAGTTGAAGATAGACTCCAAAAACATTTTAACTACTTCCGCATGACCGAGGAGGCATTTAATCATTTCACAAGTCAATTTCATGTCTCAATTTCAACGCGTCCATTCTACCTCGGCTCGCGAACACGCACATGCACACGACTACAATACTTACACATTACATATTATGCGGTTTTATCGGCCTGTATCGAGCGCAAAGCTTGCTGTTACGGCACATGCCATACATTTGATAAATTTTTACTTTCCGGGCGCCGTGCCACTGCCGGCGGACGGAAAAGCGTCCAATACTACAGACTAGAATGAGCAGCACTACTAATGTAAGAGCGATTTTTACTTGGTGGTAGGATTCGTTTTCTGTCTATGAAATCTGAAAGATACCAGCTTACCTATTTCTGCAGAAAACAGCAGTGGCTACATTCTTGTATTCTGGTTTGAAATGTAATGACTCAGTATAATTATAGGCTGTGAGGAATTTCATCCTATTTCTCAAAATTGACAACAAATTTGTAGCCCTATTTGTTTGAAGCTGGTTGCAAATACGCATAGCCTGCAGCAGCAGTGTCACTTTGAATTTATAAAAAAGAGTATCTCCTCTGTGCTCACTAACCCGTCTCTCCAGCTTAGTGAGTACAGATATCTCTTTCAAGAAATACATGCCTTATTGTTGCATTTTTAATAAGGCTTGTCCAGAAATGGGATTATGAAACTGGCAATGTAAAGCTCAATAGACAAGGGAAATCGATGTTCAATATTAAATCCATAATGGGCTTAATTGGTAATAAAGGGAATAAATGGTTGAAAATATTTATTAACAAAGTACGTAGTTAAAAATAAATGGGAAAAACAATTGGTAAAATTAAAAATTTTGTATAACCGACTTCAATATAAATAAAATGAGAACATCATCACTACATAGTCGAAGTCAATTAAATACGCATTAAGGATAACTCAAAAACTATTGGTCAAATCTTAATCAAATTTATATGGGACCACATGAGAAGCATCAGATTTCAAATAAAAAAGGATCATCAAAATCGGTTCACCTACAAAAGAGTTCTGAGGTAACACACATTGAAAAAAAAACAAGCAAATAATTGCGAACCTCCTCCGTTTCTTGAAGTCGGTTGAAAAAGGCCTGAATTGGTTTACTGATGATCTACGGTATGCAGGCATTCATAATCATTAGTTTTAGCTTTATAATTAAAAACATTTAGATCTTTTGTGCGAAAAAAGATAAAAGCTTTTCCCATTGTTACATTTTAGGACATCTACAAGACAGGCATCTGCTAAGAGGGTAAAGTTGACGCGAGATGGGATTAAGCCGTTCCATCGCGTATAGAGAGTACAAAGTCAAGTGCTTGTCTGTATACATTGTTTAGCCACAAAGATCTAGCTCAAGCTCGGTCAACGTACAATGGAAACACACTAGCATAGAAGTGACCAAAGTTGAAGTGTAGGTGCAAATGTTATGTAGGATATCTAAATGGAACATTGAAAAAAGAAAACTAGCCAAGCTGAAGATCGGCCTAAACCGGCGATCTTTAAAAGAGCCTACTATCCAGCAGTATGCTGCTGATTTATCTACCCTAGACGATGATATAAAAAATATTCTAACCTTCTTCTTCATTAGCTCCTAAAACTCCATTGCTGGACATGAACCATAGATGAGTAGTAAGGAATATTTTGCGTCAATAGTCACGCTCGGCAAGCAGATCTCACGTTTTTGATGTTTTGGACCTGGCGTAAAGGAGAGAGTATACCGCCATGTATTTGAAAACGTTAATATTTTTTTAATAGGGAACAGTGGTAGATAGCGTTTAATAATTTTTGATCTAATCTTTATAAATTTTATAACTTTTACACATTTTTTTTGTATTTTAGGTAATTTAATAAAAATATTTCACGAGAAACAGCCAACCGCGGTACCGTGGCAATCTGCCGGCGTGCAGTATGTTATTGAATCATCGGGAATGTTCACTAGTCTAGAAAAGGCGTTGGTAATTATTAATATAAGATTCAAAATATTGAATTTAAATTCTCGATTACGTATTTTATAGTATGTATAAGGGTGACTAACGACCACACAGTCCACCTGATGTTAAGTGGATGCTGTGGCCCATGGACATCTACATATACCTTCAATTAAAAACCAAAATACAGATGCGCTGCCAGCCCTGAGGACTGAGATGGAATGCCTCGTTTCCAGTAAAAAGGGTCTCCGGTTCTCTACACTCACAATACAAAACACAGCACCATTAAACTGCTATTTTACCCTGGTATTCTGTGAGAGCCGACCCATTCGTGCTGCAAACACAATATAGGTGGCTGCAGCATGGCTTTACCACGTAAGAGTAAGCGAAAATTCGTCAAATACCAATCTCATGTGCATGTGGTGCACCTTGCTAATAAACGAAGTTCTGGCAACCGACCAATGTTTAGTAAATCCAATCGATAATGTCGAACCCCACAGACATGACCACTTTGCCGCCTTCCATCCATTCCATTAAAAACAGGGGGCTGCTGAACATAGGCCTACCCCATAGATTGCCATTTAGGGGGATACTTGTCATAGTTGCTGCCACGCCCGGCAGCATAAATCATGAATGAAAACCAGGTTGGCAAACTTGAGTTTTAATCAGGAAGATGCTGGTGTCTCCTATTTTATTTCCTTCTTTCGCATTTTATTTAAGTAACGGTAACAAACGAGCATGCAATACACCTGTTGTTAAATGGATACCGTAGCCCATAGACACCCACCTACATCTATCCTCGATTATGAATCGAAATTTAGGTAAAAGCTGGGATAGATTTTCTCGTTAACGATAAAATCAATCTCTGGTTCGAGTTTCTTACTAAATGTTTGTATGTATCAATATATTTATCTTGTTTATGTATTTATTTGCTTGTCCCAACAATCTCCCCAATGTTATCAATGTCATTAATACAGATCTCGAACGAATTCTTGAGTGAAGTAAAGCATACGGCCTTCAGGTTAACCCAGCAAAATCTCAAGGCATTATCGTGGGCAGCACACAAATGTTGGTTAAGTCGAATCTTGATTACCTGCCTCATATAGTATTTGGTAAATCTATTATTCCTGAAATATCTGTATATTCAGTAAAGAACTTGAGAATCCACACAGGTAAGAATCTGCGTGGGGACAGCGCATCAAAGAAATGAATCGTAAAGTTTATGCCTCTGCAGCCTCCTTGCGTAGATTACGTAACTTTCTTCCCATTTCCACCAACACTATGTTAGCCAAGCACCATCACTACGGTATATAAAAAACTAGTCAGGTATCATTACCTTACACTTTAAATTGTAACTTCGCTTCCATAATAGACATTAAATGAAATATGTAGTATATTGATTGCATTTAATTAAATACATATTTATTTTATTTTTCTTATATGTTTGCAGTATCTATATGTATTATATATAGGAAGGTGACACACACACACCCATATATATAGGTATATTATTTTTAACACACTAATTTACCCTACCCCTGTCATCTTCGTGTATTCCCGTCCATTCATTTGTTGTCTGGAAGAAATTGCTTTCAGCAATAAGACTGCCCATTGCACACTTCTTTTGTATATGGTAATCTGTCATTTTTCTATGGTGTGCAATAAAGAATAATAAATAAAATAATTAATAAATAAATTATTTGGTATATTTTGTAAGTTGATTTTCTCTATCGAAACATTGTGTTTCGAAAACAAAAAAACGGTACACTAAATAGCAGATATCGAGCAAGCGTAGCAAGCATTAGTAGGTCATATGCTGCGTTACTATTAAATAAATTATCGTGCAAAATATTTTCCCGCGGGGTCATGATCCGCAAGAGAGTTCACGCTCACGTCACTTGAGTTGAGATAATCATCAAACTTGAGGTCTCAATGTCGTTTCGATTTTTGTTAGGTTTATGCAACGACCTCTTTATCGTACCTTCTCAGTTTCAAGGTACTCCCCTGCTGGTGCGATGCTGCCTCAGCTAGCATCGCAATCCTTGACGTCGACGTATCGAATAATGTGCGGTTTCATGGTCACTTGGAAGAGAAGGCCAAATTGGCCTCTAAAAAGCTTGGCGTACTCAGCAGAGCGGGACAGTATTTCATGTCAGCACACCGCTTGCAACTTTACTCACTCTCATGGAACTATTCACATGGAATACAGTTCTTATCAATGGGCCGGGGCAACCCAGTGCCAGGTCCTTCCATTTGACCGCATCCAGTGCAGAGCGGTTCGAGTTCTTTCTAATCGGCTCGATTCAATGGCGCTGCGAAGGAATATGTTGCATCTCTTTGCATTTTCTATCGCATTTACCGAGGAAAATGCTCTGAGGAATTGTTGTGATTGATTTCAGCCGAAAAATTTCACGAACGCACATCGCGTCTAAACACACGATACCGTCCACACCATCTGGATGCTTGGCGGTCCACCACTGTGCGTTTTACTAGGAGTTTTCTTCCTTGTACAACCTCTCTGTGGAATTGTTTACCACCAGCGATACGGATCGATATGACTTAGGGACCTTCAAGAAAAGAGCTTACTCCTTTCTAAAAGACCGGCAACGCAGCAATTCCCCTGGTGTTGCAATTGTTCATGGACGGCGTTAGTCACTTACCATCAGGTTAGCCGCACGCTCGTTTGCCCCCTCTTCTATAAAAAACACATAGATTGGTTGACGCCACCTGGAGCTGTTAAGGGTGAAAATGACTGCCTCTTCATTTTTTAATAACTTAAATGAATAACATAGAGTTGATTTGAGAACTTCCTCATTTTGTCTCTAATAGTGCGTCATAGGGGTGATATTTGCCTTAGTTGGCAAATAAATATCTTTTCTATGCTTGGCAAGCGGGTAGCAACCTGATTTTTATTAATTTCAGTTCTGGAATATCCTACTGCCCATCTGTCTCAGTTTCTCTCTGTCGCCTCTCACGACACCCATAGGGTTTTTTTACGCCGCTACTACATGGGAGGGTATCATTCTATTTGCTTATAACGTCTACTTAACTGCTCTAACAATATCAATTAGTCGTAAGTTGGGTATGATCCTTGACTTAAAATAAAAAAATGATCGCACTACAACCGTAGTACAACAGCATACAAAATCCTTACACTTATTGCATCTGTAAAATTTTAATAGTTGTCAATTGTTTTTTAGCGAATTTAGGCTTTGATGTTGAGCTTGGGCTTTTGGAGGTGACTACTTTCAAAACTGCTTCAATTTCAATCAAATTCAATTCAAGTGTATTAAATTTAATAGATGAAAAATAAATAAGTGCGATATCGGATTAGTTTTAAGAGCTCATACGCACTATGCGGTTACCCGCAATGCTGTTGGCCGCATTCGTATCAGCACCCTGCGGTCAGCCTGACGGCGGTAACCCGCGTAGTGCGTAGGAGCAATAAGACGCAAGTTTAAACTACCGAATTATGGACGCCACACACGGTCAGTTAAACTGACCATTCCAACTGGTCGGTTCAAACTAAAACTGTTGATATTTTTGAAAATAGTGGATCTTCGATATATTAATCATTATTAATATATTAATATTGGAGTTTTACATATAAGTTTATTCATGGATATATCGAAAATCCGATATTTAAAAAAATATCAACAGTTTTAATTTGAACTGATCAGTTTAACTGACCGTGTGTGGCCACCATTAGACCGAATCTTAAGTATTTCAATATTATTCATAACCTTCACTGGATGTAATTTGTAAATTATTATAAAAAGTATCCTTTACTCTATTCAACGAAAATCTACTATAATTTATCCAGCCATTTATTGAAGCGTCACAATTTATGCCCTTTACGACAGTAAAGGTTCAAGAGGACCTTATGCTAAAAGTATTCTCTGTCAGCCAACCTTCGGGCAATGAAAGTACAGTATTTCATAAATAAAATACCTACGAAATATTGTTATCACTATATTTTTTTTAAATATATTGTATTTGTGTTCGAATAATACAATTATCACAGGGTCATCTATCGGGCGGGGGCGTGAGGCGAGTCGTGGTCACTGCGCCAAGCGTTGACGTTCCTATGATAATACTTGGGGTGAATGACGATAAACTGCATCCAGGTATCAGTTATAAACATTTTGTTTGTAGTATAAAAAAATAATAAAACTTTATTAATTTGGTTCAAAACACATTTATCTGGCTTCTTAAAAGGATATCATGAAAATGAATCGTAGTTTTGGGGGAGTGGCTATCGATGAAGCTCACGGGCGACTGAAGGAGTACACATAAAAAAATACAATCGAATTGAGAACCTCCTCTTTTTTTGAACTCTGTTGTAAAGTGGTTTATGTGAATTTAGTTATGATTATTTACTAAGCTTTAAAAATAATTTCATAAACTAATTCGTAAAAATATTTTCGTGGCATGGGAAATGTAATTAGAACCTATTTTTCATTTTTTTTCTATTGAGAAATTTACATATTTCGTATTTTCCTTTTATGCAATTCCAAGTTCATATTATAGTCAAAAAACATATATAGTAAAAGTTTGATTCGTAATCTGTAAATTTTAAAGAAATATGTGAAATAGAAAAATCACCATGTTTTCTAGGTATCACCTTTATCTTGACGTTTCTGCTACTTCAATTTGATTACAAAGAAGGCTATGTCAATGATTTTTTCTTCCTTCTTTGAAAATATGTTACAAAAATGCCTATAACTTTACGGATTCGAAGTATGACAAAAATAATGTTTCCTATTTTGAAATAGGCTATTGTTCAATAGTTATAATTCTAAGGAATGTATGTGTTAAAAACTTTTAAGTTTATAGATCAAAAGGTAATATCGTGTGCTTCGAGCACTCTCTACTGTTTGGCGCCAATAATGAAAGTTCTAGAAAATGACTTTGGTGTCGCAGAGGGATTTGTTACAAGTATTCATGCCATGACGCCTTCTTTAAAACCTTTGGACGGTTTATGTTTAAGAGGAAAGGTAATGTTATTGAATTATTAAACGACTTACTGGAAGTACGTAAAGGACTTAATGAATCTTTCTGTTAATGCATTTTGTGAAAACAGTTAATAAAATAATTACATTTAAGTATAATTGCGTGGCAGTATTTGGAAGCAAAAATGTACTATATACGTACATAACAGGTCAGGGTAAACGTTTTTTCGTATTTTGTTTGTATAGAACTGAAGAAAAATCTCTTCGGTTGGTACTGTTTGTATCTGGCTGGTTTTAATATCAATACAGATAGGACACTTTTTTGGATTTTCCCCCAATTTTTCAACTGTTTTCTGTCCACCAAAATGAGTAAATCTAACAAAGAAATTCGATGCATTCTGAAGTTTTATTACAAAAAAGGGAAAAATGCGACGCCAGCCGCGAAAACAATTTGTGGCGTTTATGGACCTAATGTAGTGACAGTAAGCACAAATTTGTGTCAAGAGTTTTCAGTCCGGGAATTATGAAGTCAAAGATGCAGCTCACTCTGGTCGCCCTCATACCGATAAAGCGATGCCATTTTTGAAAAAGTGGAGCATGATCGGCATATTAGTAGTAACGACATAGCCAAGGAATTGAGGATTGACCACAAAACAGTTTTGATACATTTGAAAAAGTCTAGCTATACAAAAAAGCTCGATATTTGGGTACAACACGAGCTCACTGAAAGAAACTTAACGATTTATTTATTTATCGTGTAGGGGGAGTCCGGGAGAGTTTACCAGAGGGGAAACAATAGCCACTGCCCATAGAATCTTTGCGAGTTTGTGTATTGCGACGTTGCCACACTTCTCCATGGCGACACGCCGCCCTCGCCCTTCCTCCGCGACGCCATTGCATTTGGCAGTGTGGTTTACAAGTGCGAAGTGAAAATGTGTTCTCAGCTCGGGTAAGTGATTCTTTTAAATTTTAAATATTTGAATGGTATTGTTTTATACATAAAGATTCAAACAATTCACGTTTAAAATAAAAAGTGTATTTACCTAAGTGACTCATATAGTAGATTGCTCTCACGAACGTGGCATAGATTTTTTTTAAATTGTTTACAAAAAGATTGGCGTGGGGTGGGAGATATTAGCCACGCTTTGGGAGGAGACTTTACCCAGGGTAATCTCTCCCGCAATTTTTTTTGAAGATTTTGTCTAATTTATTTTTTTGATGATGGCTTTGCTGATGATTAAATAAATATAATACAGTTTTTCTTTTTCAGATAAATAGCGATCAAAATGCCCTTTAAATATAAAAAGAAAGATTCATCAAGGAATAGGAGTAATTTAGATATATCTGTCATAAAAAATGCATTAGGTGATATTGATAAAGGTAAATATTTTAGAGGTGCTGCTTTGAAATACGGCATAGATCGAAATACATTACGGAATTACCTAAGGAACAGGAGCAAATTAACAAAAATGACTGAACAAGGAAGCTAATTTAAAACATCTCAAGTATTTACATTAGAAGAATAAAATGTACTTGTAAAGTATCTTTTAACTTGCAGCAGAATGAATTATGGCTTGACCAGGAAGGAGGCTATGAAATTGGCATGCGAGTACGCAAAAATTAATTCAAAAACCGTCCCAAGGTCATTGACTTCCAATAACACCGCCGGAAAGGATTAGTTCAGAGGATTCATGAATAGAAATTCTGAACTTAGTTTGAGAACTCCTAAAGCTACTAAATTGTCCAGGTCAACAAGCTTTAACAGGAAAAATGTAACAGATTTCTTTGAAAATCTTAGAGTAGCTAGACAGGAACACCAATTTGAAGCACACAATATCTACAATTGCGATGAAACAGGGTGCACTACAGTGCAAAAGTGTCCTAAGGTAATCGCTAGCAAGCATGTGCGTCAAGTAGGACAAGTTACTTCAGCTGAGCGTGGCACTCTTGTGACTGTTTGTTTCGCCGTTAACGCTCTAGGAAATGTCATTCCACCGTTTTTCGTTTTTCCAAGGGTTAAATACAACGTTTGTAGTCATCGGACCAACAGGCTCGGATGGCGACTCTTATCCAAGTGGGTGGATGACTACCAAAAGTTTTGTAAAATACATGAAACATTTTGTGAAATATTCAAACGCATCTCTTCAAAACCGAGTCTTGCTTATCCTTGATAATCATGAAAGTCACGTCAACATTGAAGTCGTCCAATACGCGAAACTAAATGGCGTAACTTTGCTGACTATACCCCCACACTGCAGCAATAAATTGCAGCCTTTAGACGTTGCCATTTATTCGCCTTTCAAAGTCAGATATAACGAAGCCATGAATAACTGGACGCTCAGTAACCTAGGGAAAACAGTCACAATTTATAACATACCCGGATTTGTAAGTTCCATTATGTCGCAGACTTTTAGCGCATCCAATATATTAAGTGTTGTCCAATATAGTAACTGTTGAACTTCATGAGCAGGTGGCATCTTCAGCTGATAGGGATATACCCACTGAACGTCAAGAGCAGGCGGCATCTTCAACTAATAGGGAAATAACTGCTGAACTTCATGAGCAGGTGGCATCTTCAGCTGATAGGGATAAACCTACTGAACGTCAAGAGCAGGAGGCATCTTCAACTGATAGGGAAATACCTGCTGAACTTCAAAAGCAAAAGGCATCGTCAGTTGCTTCACTATCAACAGTTTCCTAACAGCCTTTGGAAAATGAAGAATCGCAAAAGCCAAAAATTATTTTGCCTGAAGTTATTCGACCTTACCCAAAATCTGCTCCCAGAAAAAATGTTCGTCATGGCAGACAACCTGGGAAAACTACAATCTTGACAAAAACACAAGAAAAACAAGACTCAATTGATGAATTAAATGAACCAAAACAAAAAAAAAACAAAATGAAAAAGACCAAAACAAAACAAAAGGGTAAAGAGAAGAAATAAATGTTAAAAGACAAATCTTTCAATCAAGTGACAGTGAAACTGATCTTGAAGAAGAGCCCAGGTATGATGATAGCTCAGATGGTCCATGTGACGAAGACGATTGGTTTTGTTTCATATGTGGAACAGATGAAAAGATAGCCATGCGTTTATGTGCTACTTGTGGGAAATATGTCCATGAAATGTGTGTTGGTCTAACTAAATATGATAAGGAAGAATTTATTTGCCCTCATTGTTCTGATTAAGAAATGGAAGACTGATTTAGTTTATGAGATTGTTATGTTGATTCTTTTTTTATTAATTTTAATTTTGTTCTCAATTTTCAAAGATATTTAGGTACCTACATAACAAAGTGGTAGTTGTATTCTTAGGTAACTAAGTTTTTTTTTTATAGGACAAGGTGACAAACGAGCACACAGTCCACCTGATGGTAAGTGGTTGCTGTGGCCCATAGGCATC
>DWHP01004584.1:0-12478 GCA_018247895.1 Parnassius honrathi
CCTGGTAAGACATGCAGGAAGTCGATGGATGCAGGTGGCTCAGGACCGTAATTTGTGGCGTACCTTGGGGGAGGCCTATGTTCAGCAGTGGACTTGTGAAGGGCTGTAATGATGATGATGATTTATACTATAAGTACAATTATGTTTTTTTATAGGATAAGATGACAAACGAGCACACAGTGCACCTGATGGTAAGTGGTTGCTGTGGCCCATAGATATCTACATCTATCCTCGATTATGAATCAAAATGCAAATGCGTTGTTATCCGTAAGGACTTAGGTGGAACGCCTCGTTTCCAGTAAAATGGGTTTCCGGTTCTCTACACTCACCATACGAAACACAGCATTAAGCTGCTATTTGACGTTGGTTTTCTGTGAGAGCGTGGTCCTTCCCCGGTCGGGCCGACCCATTCGTGCCACAACTATACTACTAATGTAACTGCAGCATGGCTCTACCACGTCTTCTGTTTTTCATCTTTATCAGCTCTTAACAATGCATAATACTCCATTGTTGGAATAATTCCTATAATCGCTAAACTTTAAACGCAGGAACATCACATTGCAGTACCAAATTATCTGCACCCCACATTCGTGATGGTATATTGCCGTTTTTTATACACCATAAGGTCTTTCGAATCTCATGTATAGTCGACTCTTACGACTCAGCCACAGGATGAAAAGGATTGAATGGATTCTCTTTTTTCACCACATAGCACTTCAATAAATGGCGAAGATATGAAGCAAAATAGTTTCAAAGAGCTGTAGCTCAAGGTATAAGAGCTTCCGTTAAAATTTTACGATACGCGAACAAACCATAATTGATGCCCACCAATGAAACAACCTTAGTGATCTTACTGTTTCTGCACAGATGTGTTTATTATATTCCTATATATGACAATACAATAACCTTGTATTCACATCAGTTATAAAGAATTCTGACCAACGATAGTGAACAGAGTTGAAGATGCGAGATTCCTGGTACTCGATCGGAAATCCAACTCTGCTTAGCGAGAAATTCCTTCATACTGTGGTATTCCTTCATTCTTCAACATGTTCGACGTGTGTAGAATATTACGAGCTGATAATAAAGAAGAATCAGATATAAAATATAGTAACAATAAACATAATAAGAGCGCGTCCATATTTGATCATCTCGGGGTATCACATCGCTGCAAAGTGTATGCGTTAATTTTACACGTGTGATACGACATTTCGATATAGTGTCTGATACATCCGCCTACACCTCCTATCGGATACGTAACGGATTATTAGTATGGATTTATTAGGGTAATATAACGCAATACAATACTGTGATACGATATCTCACACGCCGTCGAATTTTCCCATATAATTTTATTATACTACACGCAGGTACATTGTCTTGAAAAGTTTGACCTTGGAAAAGATTCGAGGATAGGAGGAAAATTTGTAGAGTACATTAAAAACTTTGTGCCGATACGCTGACATGATACGGTATGGTTAAGTGTGATATGCGTTTTTGACACGATACGTCTAGCGATACGATATGGTCGTAATGAGCAGCCATACCTTAAGTACATCTTAATACAGCCCAACAATAACTAAACCGCGTAGTGGCAGTGCAATAATCCTCTACCCTATATCGTTCTGTGCGTATCGAAAGAGGCGACAGAGGGAAATAAACCAGGATATGGGCAGCGCTACTAACTAATAATATTTAGAAAATAAAAAATTGCGTTTGCAAATCTTATGCAAACCACATGAGTTCTGTTTCAGCAGTGAACTTTGATAGGACGTAATGTTGATGATGACGATGAACTTAAGATAAAAGTTCTCGATACGATACGTCTGATCAAGATACGTCATAATGATCAAATTTGGACCCGGCTTAAGATTTATTTTACACAGCTACCGAACGAATGTTTTATAGAAAATCTAAATGATAAAGCTTAAACGGAACAGCAGTTGGTTATATAAATTATAGGTGCGGTCAATGAATTGAAAGCCGCAATAAAAAGACTGACTCGTTTGCTGTTAAAATATCCGGGTCGACAATTCAAAACACATTTTAGCTTTTGTACCCATACTGTTATTAGAATAAAGTATGAGATCAATTGTCTAAAAGTATGCTTATAGCTTCTCTAGCTGTAAATTAAATACACATTGGGGTGATTGTAGGCAATATAAAAATGTTATATTTATTTCCGAAAGAACGAAATTTTGTATTGGAAATGATTTTAAAATAATATTATAGAATTAATTGGATATAAGTATGAAGAAAATATTTAGCAAACGTTAGGGTCAAAAGTGAGCAATATCCTAAAAAATCGTTTTAATTTTAATAGTCGTAAACGTGGTTGCTGATCATGAGGTCCTAAGTTTGTATCTCGGGGCGGCCCAAAATCTGTTATTGGCGTTTTCTGGTAAGAAATTCCTGGTAGCCTAGAGATAAGAAGATGGCGGTGTTTCATGCCGAATCTCGGCAAGCAAGTAAAGGCGTAAGTCCTGCGCTTGATCTCTCTCCGATCGTGTTGCGCAACCGTTCCATCGAAATATGAGCGTGAGGGAAAAGAGAATACACCTGAGAAAATAGAAAATTAACCGTACTTGCGCATACACTCAAGCACTGATATCCTGTCCTGCGCAGATGACTAGTGTCCGTGGAAACTGGCCGCCTTGACCGAAATGCGGGTTGGAAGGCATTTATTACTTATTATATACAAATAAGTTTATGTTTTGTTTTTTATGCATGTTTTGAATACACACATAGTAGTGATCATGATGATCATTACTACTTTAGCGGCAGTGTATACTCCTTTCTCATCCATCCATTAGTACTTACATAGAATTCGAGATATCAGAACATTTTGACGAGGAAACCAAAATGCGTGGACTCTAAAACTATCTCGATCGATCGCAAGGAATAGTGCCTGACCAATCGCCCTCTGTCTAGCGTAGTGATTTCAGTTAATACAAAGTTCGAAAAGGCTACAGGTAGGCGGAGTAGTAGTAGTGTAGTATGATAAAATAAGTAACACGTGTTCATGGCCTGTAAAATACTAAAGTTACTCACAAGTAAGGCAATGTGTGGCAAGAATACAATATCGTCTTCTTTGTTGCCCTCGGACAACTCCTCAACCCAGGTGAGCGGATGTCTCGGGATCGCGGACAAAGTTCCATTGTCATTAAAGCGAAGAACTTCATGCTCCAAAGCCTCCCTAAAAATGTGCAAAATTATTTTTAGTATTGGTATACTTTGTAGGTAACCAGCGTTATGGGTCAAGTGACTTCAAACATTTTCGAAGTTAAATTTTTTTCCAGAACATATGCAAGTATCCGATTACATTACTACCTGATCGTGAGTGATGTAGCCTTAAATGATGAAACTCACTGGCTTAGTGCAATAAAAGCCTACACACTATTGTACCGCAAAACACACGTTGTGATTGGAGAGAAAGACAAAAGCTGCGAATTGTTCTAGTCTTATACTATATGTTGTGTATATTTATTTGGCTAAAACAGCCTTATTGGGTTACTGTTGCATACATACATGCATCAGCTGGTCAGCATTACGTGTAAGAGTGGTCCATGTTCATCAAGCTGGGTAGGCGGGTTGGTGAGCGCACAATCGATACTTTAGTGCTGATAATACTATCCCCTTACCCATCACTAGACCGTTTAATTTTCGTTCGGAGACGTGCATCGTGAGCTGGTTATATTGTAAAAGTTTTGGAAAACTGATGGTGAATTGTGCAAACCGAATGGCACAATATTGCAAGACAACTAACGAAGGATTAGCAAAAAAATATTTACTGGTAAACGTAGGGTCCAATCTCCTGTACCTTCACCTTGCTGTCCTTGCCCGACATGTACTCTTCCGCGTTAGTGATGTTAAATAAATATACTCGACAGTATAGTTTTACTTCCGGTTTCCTCCACATTTCAAAGATTTCGCCGCCATCCTCTAGAACTGCTTTCTGTGAATTATGACATCAAATCTAAGTTTCCTTTGTAAAAATAAGCTGTACTATATTTATGCGTTATTTTCGTATTTTGTAATGTTTTTAAGATTAATAGGAGTCTTATTAAACTAATAATAATTATATAATCGACTACTTTCGCCTCAAGGTACATCAGGGTGTGTAAATATATAATATTTTAATGTCTCTAACGATGTTAATTTAATGTAAATATGACTTAAAGCACTGTATTTTGCAGTTTGTGCAATTATTTAAAAAAAAAATAAAACACAAAGGTCGTACTTTTGAAAAAACTGTCTAAATTTTAGCATGAACAATTTGTTTACTTATATTAGTAAGAAATTAGAATAAATTGTTGTATTATATATTTCTTTTTGTAAAACAAACATTATCCAAGGCTCTATACATCTGATGTTTCACTTAAAATTCATGGAAATAAATTGGGAAGGCTTTGGTAGGTATTATTATTATCGTTGAAAATTCTCGTAAATTTATAGCTACAGACGAGTATTTAAAAATATTGGTAAGTCTTACAACATTTTCTTTAAATTTTTTAAAAAGATTAAGAAATAAGGATCTGAACGATCATAAATTTGCCACATTTTTTTAATATTACCGTTACCCTAAGGTTGATAGATATTTTTTTTAATAATTTAGTGTCACGCAAACTAGTAATACATCTTGGATATTAAGGCTGGCTTATGTGCTGGGACTAGGATATAGTGCCTCCCGGCCTGTTTTATACTGGCTCCTTTACCCTTCAAATTGAAATACAAATGCGGCTGTACTGCTGCTTGACGAAATAAGAAAGACAGCTTTGTATTACTAACCCAGACCGGCTCTTAGGCAGAAAAAAGCCTATGTAGTATATTTTTACAGTGGTCCCTTATATAATTTTTAGTTTTGTTTTTTAAATGATTCATTTTTTATTAAACCTCATGCGTGTAATATGATGTATTTTTTTATTAGCTCGCAGAAGTCAGCTGCTGGAAAATTCCCGTTGTAGAAAGATTTTGCCTTAATCGTTATGCTTGGTACTTGGATTAAATTTGAGGCTGCTCACCATCATCAGTCCTGTATATTTTACGCCCAAGCAATTACGAGTATACCGTGATTTATCACAAGCCACGATATGCACAAGACGAAATGGGGTAATGGATTCTCACAAGCTTATCACAAGTCAGTCTCTACCAATTGACCTTAGGGTAATGCAGAGATAATATAAAGGAGGTATTGAGGAAGTAGATACAGAAATAAAAAATTAAAGTGAAAAAATATAAATCAAAAGATTAATAAATTAGTATTATAAAATGTGATAGTTATGTACTAATTAATCTTACCTGACGAAAGAAGAAGTCATAAGGATGTAGGAATAGTATGAAGCACGCTGTACCCAGCGCAAAGAAACCCAGCATGAGCAGAATAAAAAGACCTGCAACAAAAGAGGTATCTTTTTTATTTCTTGAAAAGTAATCTATATTAAACATTATACATATACAGGGTTATTTTTTGCAATAACTAGCCAAATTTGCAGAGAAGGTTCAGAATAAGTAATATAGGCAAATTGTGAAGAAAAATTAATTGAATAAATTTCAAACATTCTGTACTTTTTATCTTTTAAATTCAAAATATATGGTAATGCATTATTTTAACTGAATTTACTATGTACGCACACATTCGTAAGAGTCGATAGGATCAAAAACGTTATTGCTCATAAATCACGTTCAATTTGGAATATTTAAAATGAGAGTAGAAGCCTTATTACCTGTATTTTCAAAAACTGCAATAACTGTATATCATTATTTATATAATTAAACTTAACTTTGAAATTTGGCTACACTTTGAAAAATAACTATGTATTAAGCCAAACTTTTTACTTAATCACGCAAAAACTGTGGAAATATTAATATGGAGGTGCTTTTGTACCCCTTCGCGTACGGGCATATTGTCTAAGTTTAAAATAAAGCTATATTATTGTTCACTCCTATTTTACGAGGAGTCTATAGCAGATTAATGTTCTATTGCTCAAATAATATGATAAATAATTGGAGGAAACTCATTTTAAGATATTGTATTTTTAGTTAATAATAAATGGCGACATGTGTATCGTTATACATTTGATTGTTGGAAGGTTTTGTGGAACGTAATGAACAATACATATCTTATTATTAATAGTATTATTATGTTTTATAACAATGTCAAAAAAGTTAAAAAGCTATAGTAGTATCATCGTCGAATTGGTGGGTGTAAATTCTTAATTTTTATTTTAAATTAAGTCTTAAAAGTTAATAGCCATAACTTAGCCTTTGTTTTATTTGATTACTCGCAGATTACCAAAAACAAAACTATAAATGGCACTGGCAATAAATAATTACTTAATGTGACAGTGTATTTACTAAAAAAAATCTATATGTTGACTTGCGCTATCTATACTGGTGAATGAAATTATATGTTGATTGTACAATATAAAGTTGAGGTCATTGCCCAGCCGGAAAGGATAGTGATAGTAAAGTTACCGTTACAGCATCTTATATATATATCCACTGCTAAATATAGGCCTCCATAGATTGTCTCATAGGAGCGATATTTTGCAACCGCAGTGTTTTGTTTTTAGTAGTTGTGCTCAATCATTAAATGTGTTCATGCAACAGATTAAGGAAGACTATTTGTCTCTTTAACTCCTCTCTCTTCCTCCTCTTAGTTATGGTCACTAATCTACTATGTTGTTATTTTATAGTATATAAGTTTGTATTTTTTTTTATTTGGTGCACACTACCCGTTAATCTTATTTTTATTTTTATTAATTTCCTCTTCTGGGTAGTCTGGAATAGATTGCTATGTAGCAATAAGACCGACTTTTGTTTTTCCCTCATTATTTGTTTATTATTCGTTATATTTATGTTTCGTTGGTGTACAATAAAGAGTATTTTATTGTATTGTAGTTGTTAGGAAGACGCTACTGCACATCTCTTGATTTGTTTCCCTCTGTGGCCTCATACAAGACACACGGGATGATACGGGACGGTGGATATTCTTATACCGCCCATGAATAGTGAAGTAATTGAAAGTAAGATTAAATTGCAAGACGAAGACGTAGTGAACGTCTTTTTAGATGGAGATTATGTGAGGCGCGATGGAGATATACTTAAAGTGGGAGAGTCACGCTCCCGAGATACTTTTAACCGGTAACGAGGCATTTCATCTTAATCTTCAGGGATGACAAAGTATATACATTTTAAGTCTTAATCTTAAAGATTTAGGTCACTAAGGGCCATAACATTCAATTGCCATTAGACGGACTGTGTGTTTCCTTGTTACCTTAACTTGTACAAACAACTCTTAGAGTCATTGAGGAATATTCCCCACAACGCTGGCAAGGCATTTTTCCCAAATGAAGTACATGATATAGGAAATCGAAAAGATCGGGTTTCCTATCGAACTTGATCTATGTACAGCATTTGATATGATTTGATTTGACGCATACTAAATTTTACAATGCTAACAAACTAACTCTGACGTTGGTTCCTTCAGAAGAGCCTTATACGTTTTTGATAATTTAATTTAATATAAATATCGATATCAGTAAGGTCAGTATCACCAAAACGGCAGCGCGAAATATTGATGGCTGACTCACTTAAAGTTAGTTCACCTCGAGTCATGCGGCCTCGTTCGCGAGAAATTATGTAAGTTCGTTTATTAGTTTCCTAACCTTGAATTTGCACTTGTTTTCTATCAAAATCAAAACATTGGACAGTATTTCACAATATGTGCAAAGGAAACGTTTATGTACATACGGCATTCACGTTAATACATTAACAGTTCCTGTTTTATCGTATTATTTAGGAGTTATAAATATTTGCTTCTGGGTATTTTACGTCTGAATTAAGCAGGAGTCGCCTTTAAGACACCTACGGGATGAAGTGAGCCGATGGATTCTCTTAGTCTCTACTCCTCTGTAGTGTTATAGTAAGAGAAAAATACTATCCCATATCCTCCTGTGGGTGTCGTAAGAGGCGACAGAGAGAAATGAAACAGGAGGGACTGTCAATTTGCCATCGTTCGCACGATGATGCGATGCGATTTCATCGTGCGATGAATCCGCACGCGCGAAATCTTCAGTCGCATCGCATGATCGCACGACGTTCAATAGGACATTCCGCAGATATAAGTATCTTTAAACGCACGATCATTTTCGTCGGTTGCAACGCATGATCGCGCAAGCGATGGCAATAGGGCAGCACCGGAGATACGCAGTAGCATCTAACAGATACAAACCTAAGTCAATAAAGATATTGCGATTGCTAACCGAACTGCCATGTGTGGTAACTAAGTCAGTGGATCTTTGATAAGCTTTGTTAAATGAATTAATTAATGAATATCTTAATCAACCACCACACGGGATAACAGCAACCTGGCCAGCGACGGTGAATAAGTTGGTGAGATATTTACCACTGCGATCTTTAATTCACAGGTCAAGTGTGACGATTAAGATGCGGGAAGCCCATGTCCAGCTGTTGTCTTGCACGAGTGAGCAAAGAAAAGAAAAAGAGCTAAATGCTTATACAATGGCCATGTCGTATCTTGATAAAATTTACGTAGTAGAATGACGATGCAGTTATATTATAGTTGTAGCACGAATGTTTCGGCTTGATCGGTAAAGGAACACGCACTTACGGAATACCATCGTAAAATAGCTGCTTAATGCTGCTGTAATTCATATGAATGTAAAGAACCAAAGACTTTTTCACTTAATGGAAATGAGGCATTCCATATTTAGATTGAGGACAGTTGTAGAATGTTGTTGTAACTATCTATCTAGGTACTAAAACATTCACTCACTAGCAAGTTCTATTCGAGTAGCATGTCGTTTTTAAACACACCAAACTATGTTCGCTTTTTAACGATACGCGGCACGCCGCCAATGTCAAAATTTGAGCAAAGTCCGGTCTATTTCCCATTATTAAAATATTACCTGGGAATACCTTGTTCAAAAATATTGTTTGTGTCAATTATATCAAAATTTTTAAGTTTCCTATAAATGTATTAATTGTGTATCCAACGTAAATTAAAAATTAAAAACTATGCATAGAAATATTTTAAGCAAGGTCTCTTTTGAAGGCCTGCTCTCTAATTATCTACATGTATTTATATGTAACGATTTAATATGAACTTTATTTACAATTATATTAATAATCTTAGAAGTTCATTTTAGAAAGAGATTTTATGTGACAAGCCACTCTACATGCATAATGATTTCTTTGAACGCGAACACTACATACATTAAAAATTGAAGTCAGTGCGATTGAGACAGCGTTAACAAAAAAAATCTTCCAGACCATATTTTGGGCAGGGTCTTGTGCGCAAGCACTGGTGCACTTATTTCCTCAATATCACACTCCGATGGGACACGATCGGAGAGCCAGCGGTACTGTGCCGCTTTACGTGCTTTAAAAGGCGTGGGAGTGAAACATGTTTGTCCGTCGGCAGCCTTTATGAAGTGAAAAAAAAATTTGATAAAACGAAAAAGCGACACTTAGGGCTTTTGTACACGCTAAGAAAAGTCGCCGGGTCTATGCAAAAATTCGTGTCGTTTCTACACACGAACTGTGTGCAATGCTCGGAGCAATGCGCTGAGAAAAAAAATCTTGTCTGCGCTAGGCAAGACGAGCTCTGTGTTGTTGCGGTGAAGGGAGGGGCGGAGTAGGTGAGTTGCTTCAGATAATTTGAGTGTTTGTGGACGTGTTTACGTACTTTTTCATTTTTTTATATAAATAATCATTTTTTGCTTCGTAGTTAACACGATTCTATTCATTACAAACAAACTTGACAAGAGCACTATACCCTACGCACATACACAGCATAGTATACAGTGTTTTCTATCATCTCGGTCTCCTCTTATGAAAGTTTCACTTTTACTGCGTGTGAACTGCACTTACGTTTTTTTATTTTACGTTTGGCCTAAACGAGATGGTTAAACAGTCATCCATCGAAAGTCTCTCGAAAATCATCGAAAGCATCTCCTGTAGTTCCTTATGACACCCACGAGAACAAATGGGGTGAGGAATTTTCTCATGCCGACGTCACAAGACAATAGCATTAAAACAAATCAAAACAGAGAAACGCTGTCAACGCAAGACAGTAGCTTCTAAACAGAAATGTAAGTTATGATGCATAAAGAGAACATTTTGACAGAATATCGTACTATAAACGTTTTTCCCACACTATTTATTGTATGTGTATTCTATTGTATGATAACATTTTTATTTACCACATACAAACTGTAATGAGTTACCACTACTACATAATTAAGTACGATGTGCGTGCGAACAAATTATAAATTATAGGTATGCAAAACAGCAGGGAAAGGCTGAAAACCCGTGCTTAACATAACGCCCAGCGAATACTGAGTCTGTTCCCGTTGCCTCACTGTAAGGTCGTATATTTAGTAATAGTAGTTAATTTGTTAACTGTAAATGTTCATTTTACGTTATGTGTATACATACATTGTTTTCATTTGTAAACCTATTATTGTGTGGCAATAATAATAATAATAATTATGTTTAGTTGCAATGAAGCAAATCGTTTGGTTTGAATGCGTGGTAAATCAATAACAAAAACATGGAGTATAGAAGTAAAGAGGACAATCACCCATAGGAGAATAGTCTCCCATAGGAAAAGCAGTAAATAACAGTTCAAAAACTCTTCACAACAGCGCTCGAGTAGCAACAGGGTATGATAAATCGCCGTAAAATACGTTGAGAGTGATTTTGAAGCAATATAAATAATTATTGTAAAAATAATTATAGTGAAAATCTGTGCAATAAAAACATTATAAAAAGTTCTTTAAAATTTAGACTGTAGCTACCACAGAAATCTAGATTTCTGAGGTAGTTACTGTGGCGCCACCCTTATTTAGCGCTTTCCTTCGGACACTTTTTTATACTGAGTCCGTATTCCTTACAAAAGAATGGAGACTGGCCGAGCATCTGGTTGTTTGATGGTGAAGGGAGAGGGAGGAATTAAGTTATAGCATTAATGTGGAAAAGATTTGCTTGGGATTGTCGATCGCAGTAGGTACCAAACATCTCGCGCCTTCGACGGACTGTTCTCTGTCACCAGTCTAAGTATTTCAAGCGTGGTATAAACGAGATGGTTATACCACCATCTATCGGAAATCATATTAAGATATTTCTAGCGTATAATTTTTTTATGAAGGGGCAAAAGAGCAAGCACGTTTAGGCTACCCACGGGATGAAATGGCGTAATGGGATTTCTGAATACGACACTATACGGCAAACCCATTAAAATAAAACTAGTTTAATGGAAAACATAACGATTACTAAATGGGATTCGATTTATCTATCAACCTTGAATAGTTTTAAATATATAGAAAACAAATTTAAACTTTCAAAAGATAATGAAATATTACCAAGAATAATTGCTATGTTCGTGCAAGTTGGGTTTCTTGGGCAATGTGCATTTGGAACATTTTATTCAAATGGCAAAACGTGTTTAATTTGTTCCGTTGGTTACCTTTTTGCGTACGGAACCCTAAAAAGTGAGTTAGATCTAGCGATTGTAGTCTAAAAGGTTTTAGACTACGTTGTAAACCGCTTCCAACATACGTATTTTAGCTAAGTTTGGCCTACAAGTAATTGTCCCAGTTCTGGATTTTTGTCCTAAATTTATGTATGTAAACTGTCTCCATGACAACACAGGAGAAAATTATAGTGTGTGGGTCGCGTATTTTAAAATCTATATTTTAAATTAAAAGTCTATTGTAGCAGTTCTAGGTGCTCGCTAATTATGTAAGGTATTTATATGACTCGTTTTTAATTACACCGGAAACTAGGCATTGTTATTGACGATTAGAATATTGTGATTGAAGTAATTATTTGTAACCTTTTGTTTACTAGAACCTATCAGCGGCTTACAAAATCTATTTGCTCTTTCTTTTTGTCTCCATTTTGTTTTTATTCATTTACGTCGTTGTTTGTATGGGCGTGTGGTGCCTGTATTTTGTCCCACGGGTGTTGTTAGATGCGACCGTGGGAAATGTCAGGAAAATCTTATGACTTTCAAAGAATGGTGGTACAGCCATCATATTTGTGGTAATAGTCGCGTCTAGCAGAACGGTTTACTATCGTCAATCCATTTACCAAGCTTGTCAATTAAACAAACTTCCAACGAAAAGCATCCCTAAAACCGGAGAGTCCTATGTCCGCTATAAACGTTTACGAGCTGACGAATAAAGCAACTATTTTGTAAACCTACAAATAAAAATTAAATCAATTCTATTGTGATATACATGTTATAAGGTTACAGGGAAGAAAATCAAAGGCACCAAGTGGTGGCTGAAGTACAATATAAATAATTATTTTATTTTATCTACATTATAATTAAAAATCTAATAACTTTTATTTAATTATTACAAAATAATAACTAGCGAATGTGGAATATTGATAAAACAACACTTTCGATAGCTTTACAATATCCATGGTAACGGACACGCGTAAAAAC
>DWHP01004585.1:0-12477 GCA_018247895.1 Parnassius honrathi
AGTTTGTACTGTCACGTGCCAGGCACGCACACATATTAGTGGCGTTCGGAACATTTCTTCGAAGATAGCCTACTAATCTGTTTTTACTATGATGCTACTGCGTGACGTGGTCATACAACCATGTATCGAACGGGATGATATAGAGATAGAGAGAGAGAGAGAGTGTGTGTGTGATAGATAGATAGATAGAGAGGAATATCAATTCAGAAAGAAAAACCATACTCTAATGATCTCAAAACGCGAAGACGATATTGAAATTTATACTTTATTCGAACGTAGATCAATAAGCTATTTAGGTATTCATCTTGCCTTTATAAAGCAATTACGCAACTAGTTCATTAAAAACCTTGCAATACTTTTACGTTATTTTGCTAGAATATATTAGGGAATCAAATTTTCGTTCCTTTATTTGTAATTTCATTAAAATACACCACTTGTTTATAGGCCATTTTGCATTTTAAAATTAATAAATATGTCAGAATATATATCAGAAAAGGTTTATTATTAAAAGAAGTAAAACTGTGAGAGCGGATTATCAACTTGCTCTCCTGCTTAAGCAATTAATCATCATCTGTTATAAGACATTGTAACGTACTATACATTCAGTATACATCAATAACAGTTCGACCATACCGTGATGTGTCCCCGTCACAATTACAGAATGGTGTAACGTGAAGGACCTAATTACATGATAGCACCAAAATATTCAAACGAAAACAAACACCGCCCATCTCAACGTAAGGCAGGGCAGCCTCTCAGCAACACCACCCACTTTGTCTGCACCAGAAGAACCACCAGAACGGACAGAACCAATATACTCTCTTAGCACTTGTAGAATGACTATACTCGCAGAATAACAGAGTGCCGCAACCTTTGGCCCACTCTCGATCCAACCGATATTTTATAAACGCGCCGTTACGGCCAATACAGTCAGGTTATCGCACGTCCTTGTGTAGTTGGCGGTAAACCATCACTATAAGGTCTTTGAGTTATCACCGCCTGCAAACAAATATTGACACTAACTTGTTATATATTACAATGCTCAACCATACCTAACTTTATTTAGGTCAATTGTAGCAAACCGATCTGGGCGCACAAAGATACCTAAATTAGTATTACAATCGACATTATGGACAGGGCGTGCCGAGCCTTATCACTTAGTTGTCCGACAAATCGAATTTAAGACCCCCCCCCCCTTAGTCCCCCTAGTCATCAAAAGTCACTTAAGCTGTGGATTGGACATCCGCAACCGCTTCTTCCACTCAACAAAAACCGTAAAATACTCCTCAAACCAGGTGCACGAAGCCTATTCGTTCAGCTGCTCCAGGCGACATGCACCGCGAAACGGGTGCCCGAATCTCCTTAATTCCACCGCCCTAGACAACATGCAGCACGGACCGGGCGCGCAGGACGTATTCATGAATTCCTAGTAACAAACACAATTAACAAATTTTACGCCCGTCTATCCTGAAATATAATGTGAATAATATGTATATGTAATGAAAATAACGCTAACCAAACAACCTAAGAAAAATAAATACGTTTAGAGAGTTTTAGGCCAAGGAAGTGACGCCACGTCATCCCAATGCATTTTGACAGAATTCACATATCTGGGACTTATAGCTTTTAATTTCTCACTCATGCAGGTTTCCTTACAATATTTTCCTTTATCGCCGAGCACGTGGTAAATCGGCACTTAAAATTACTATTTCATTATAACGACAAAGATCAAACCTGAGTTGATTACGCAGTGTGACTTTTACAGTGAGCACTTAGCCCCTAAGCTAATACGACTTTGAATAAAAACCTAACATATTATAGCAAAACCAGTTCTTGCACTCTCACGTACAAGTATTATATCAAGTAGAAAAACTATTCTCAATTCCTTGCTGTCGTCTAGGCACATGACTACGAAACCAATCAATCTTTGTCGTAGATCTGTTAAGGAAAGTATATGGCGTTGTTACAGGGATACAATAATAAATAAAAGAAGTAGATGCCAGATATTATGTTTAATTTATTCATTAAATCGTATCAAAGTCGCTGCTGTGTATTAGATTCCCCGAAAATTGCCTTTCAAGGTGGAAATTTGTTACTTTAGTATAATAAAAAATAACTTTTTTAAAGATACATTTTAAAAATAAAACGAAAGTAAAATAAACTGACACAAAACGAATTGTTTGTCAGCTGTGAAGATTACGAATTATAAAGATCTATTTCAATATTAGTACACACATATGTAAATATGAACAAATATCTTATGTACATACAAATTACCCACATAAATACAGATCAAAGTATTAAAAATGAATCCTAATTGTGCCATAATTTCAAACGATTTCAAAACTCAAAAATTTTCACTTTCATTCGAAAAAAGTTGTCCAAATCAAAAATTTTTTTTCTTCGTTAACGTAACACTTTTTAGATGTATGTTCACATAGGATCCCCGCCGGCACCAATAAAATTGTTAATTGTAATTTTAAGTGCTGATTTACCGCGTGCTCGGCGGTGAAGGAAAACTTCGTGAAGAAATCTGCATATCAGAAAAATAAGAAAAATAATAATTCGAAGACACGTAAAGTTCGCAAACACGCATTGGGGCAGCGCCGCGGACAATTCCTTGCCCTAAAAACCGCTCAGAAATGAGCGGAGGCCTGTGCCCAGCAGTGTGACCTATATATATAGACTGTATCCTTACTTTACTTTACTTTCACATAGGATATTCTCTATAAGTGCTTCTTACACTTAGATTTTGTAATAACATGTATAATAATTACTAAATATTTTCTACTAGTTTATACAAATGAAGGCAAATTAATAAATAAGACGTTAACGCCGTAGATGCTCAACAATTATTTATAGGCTATATATAAACACTTGTTTCGTACTAAATTCAAACCCACGTGCGCAGGTGCTGCAATCAAACGCTTTGTAATTGCGTTACCGAGTAGTAGAAATTACGCTTTCGAGATAAGGCTATAGTTTCCACATAATAGCCTCTAAAGTCGGGGTTTTATTCCTTCCATTTACAATTTCTTAGCACCGACTTAAAAAGCGACTACGCGTAAATAAGTTTATTGTATTTTCTTAAAATCGGATTTTATTTTTCTTTTTATGAGACCATCACTGAAATATATATCACTAACTTAAATAAAAAAAGAATTATTAAAATCTGTTCACAACTGACGAAGATATTGCATGATATAAATACATAGTCGAAATCGGAACCTACTTTTATAAAGTGAGAAAATTTCAACAAATCCAATTATGTTTCCGCTTAACGCCGGTAAATTCACTCTCTTAGTAGTTTCAATAGCCCCTTAATAAACCTATCATATCTTTATCCTACGTTAATTGCCGCTCGTCATATTTCGTAAAGCAACGATCAATTTACATAATATTTCCAACATTTACACTATCTAACAAGGCAAATTACTCGACGACACTATTGTTTAATTTAACACAATATTGAGTAATTTATACAATATAACATTATATCTACTATTGGTAGACACTGCAGCTATATATATAGCCCAAAATACCATGTGAACATAAAAATAGAGGGCAATCGCAGTTCAAGACATTTCCAGTCATAACGATACTTTCGATTGTTGTTTCAGACATTTCAATACAGGAAATAAATAAAAAAATTACATACATCTTTTGCTGTCGCAGAATACGCGTCGATTTTACTGACAAGGCATGCCAATAGATGTTTCACATCAATAGAATACATTTTCTTTCAGTTATGGGCTATATATTCTTATTTTTTTTGCGTGATGATAGAATTTGCAATGAGAAGAACCTGAGTAACGGAATTATCAATATACAGAAATCTAATTTGGCAATAGGCTGGCTATATAGCTTGAAGAACCGGAAACCATGCAGGGCAACCATGAAGGGCGGCCCCCACCAGATGAAGTGACGATCTGGTGAAAGATGCCGGAAATCAGTGGATATAGATAAGTCAAGGCCGTGCTTTGTGTCGGAACACAACGTAGATATTTATGATTTATTCCTTATTTGCATATGCTTTTATGAGTGCTGTGTAATGTTTCGGCGTGTAGTAGGTGGTGTAAGAGAATCCGCTACCAAACATCATTTCTATGAGTATGCATATTCCTATGTATTGCTATGGGTAACATCAGAGGGAACAGATGGTAACTGAAACAAGAAACAACAACAAATATTGATTATATATTTATAAACTACGGTTGTCAACACTTCAACCATAACAAAACTTTATGAAGGAAACATGGGGGAGGAAAGTACGGCTGCGGACTTTTCATAGGCTGTGATGATTCCTTTTAAGCACACACATAGAGCTTTCTGTGTGTGTAGTTGAGTGTGTAAGTCAGTCATAAAAAATAGTTATAATTTTGCGCTCGTTTTTAGCTGAAAGTGAATTGATTATCTTTCTCCTTCACCAACCTTCGTCGTTTTTCCTTTATTTTTCTGTATTCTAAATTCTCCATATATATATACGTATATGTGTTTGAAATTTAACAATATCAGGTTTTCCACCCTAACCTACCGCAGTACACTTCTCCTAGTAACATTCCGGTTGACTGGCGGAAAATGTCGTACGACATTAAATCTTGCGGTCTGTATATCATAATTACATAACATATAACATAAATACTCACGCCTGTCACGCAGAAGGGTAGGCAGACACTACAGAATTCTATTTGGCACGACCCTGACACACCTCTCTCGCCTCCTTCACAGCCATATAACTACGCATATATGCTCGTTGGTTAAGAGTACTCCTAATTTGACCAATAAATCGCTAAACTGGTCGATAAATGTCCGCCTAAGACGTCCCTTTCTGACTCTGCCATTCACTTCTGCAAAATAAATTTTCTTTTTCACTCTTTCTTCCTTCATTCTTTCCGCATGACCAAACCACTGAAGCATTCTTTTCTTAATCCTGGTGACAACATCATTTTACAAACCACACTCTTCTCTTATCACACAATTTCTCACCCTGTCATTCAGATTCAGCCCTAACATACTCCTTAAGGAAAAAATTCCCACTGCGTTTATTCTACCCTCGTGCTTCTACTGCCACGTACAACTTTCACTACCATACGTTAAATTAGGGACCAGCACTGCATTGTAAATTGCCATAGGTGCCTTTTTTGACACATTTGGACTTTTCACAACAGCGTGTACGGCCCAATTTACTCTACTTTCTGCATTCACTTGTCGTTCTATATCCTTATCACATCTCCCATCCCTGCTAAATACGCAACCCAAATATACAAACTCATCTACTTGCTCGATCAACTCCCCTTCTATTCTTATTTCACATATCGTTTTACTTTCTTCTCTTTCAAAAACCATAACTTTCGTCTTACTTGCGTTCACTTTCATACCCCTTTCTTTTAATGATCTGTTCATTAATGTAACCATCATTTGCAACTCGGCCGCCGACGACGCAAGAATATCTTGATCATCGGCGTACAAAAGGCATTTGACGGTTAACTCATCCATTCTAAATCCGCATTCTTCAACTTTCAGATTTTGCAAACAACTTGAAATATTACTAGGAAACCATAAAGCACGGTCTTCAGTCCTTTCCCTCTTTTGAACGTCGAAAGCGTTTTATGAATCTCTCCTGGGTTTCCGGATTTCCAAATGTTAGAAACATCGCGAATATTAATAACTTTTCATTGTAAGCTTGTTTTTTTTATAGAATCGAGGTGAATAACGAGCAAACAGTCCACTTGATGTAAGTGGATTTTATGGCGTTTAATTAACTTATTTTAAATTCCCGACGTTTCAAGTGCTTTAGAGCACCCATGGTCACGGGGGGAACTGAGATGTTTGACGTCCTAATATCATAGCTAGCTAGCCTGGCGGCTACCTTCAGTATTTTAATATTAACTTTTGGTCCAATCAAATTTTTAGAGATTAAATGTAGAGACTATGTATATCTATTTGTTTGTCATGCCCAGTAGCCCAAACGGTTTAATGGATTTTATCGCAAAAAATGCCGTTAGAATTATCTTAGTAGTGAAAGTGGCATAGGCCATTACAATATTTATATATTGTATCTACAAATGCAAAAAAGGTAGGGTAGGTAGTATTATTTAGTAAACTTTTTAACGTAGTCGGGTTTTTAATACAGTTATCAAAAGCACAATCGTTAAAACAGTATATATTATATACTGTTTTAACGATTGAGCTCCATTGTCATTTAAAAAAAGATAATATTAAACAAACAAATGAGACATCATTATTTTTGAAGAATTCATTATTATTTAGTGGAATGGATCGCGTGATGGTGAATTTAAGAGTCACCTCGTATTTTTCATATCAGAGCTCGCGTATATTCGGCGGGCTGTATTGAGTTTTCGTGAATATAAATGAGGATCGAGCAAATCAAACTGGCTTTGTATGCCTGAATAACTAATGAAGCCATTTCAAATAAAGATGCCATTGTTTAATATAAAGAGGTTTTCTGTAATTACGGATTTTTATAAAGGTTGATTTAAGTAAGTAGTTAATTTTATAGAATAAAGGTTACAAACGATAACACAGTCAAAGTGATGATATGTGGATGCTAAAGGGACACGAACACTTATCTTCTGTATTTTCGTGTAGCCCCCACGACATTATAATATATAAGTTCTTATTCTACATAAGTGAGCTGTTTAGTTTAAGTTTTAGTACCAACAACACGTCCCCTTTCATTGACACACTTCCTACATAACGTCATCAGATTCAAAATGCAGCTGCGTTGTCACCATTGAGAACTAAGATAGAATGCATTACATTCAGCAACATTTATCTGCGGTTCTGTAAACTCATTATACACAGCAATATACTGCTTTTTTACGCTGGTATACTGTGAAGGCGTGGTCCCTCCTCGGTCGAACCAACCCTATTCGTCCTACAATCATAATATAGTTGCAGCGCGACTCTACCACCGCATAAAGTTAGTAGTCTTTCGTAATAAATGCAAGTATCAAGAATTAAATCTATTTTAGAACACGTTGATAGGGCCAGCTTCCGGGTTCATCATCGGATTGGCTTCGTGGGACCGTATCACCGCATTATCATCGAAGTTGCATAAGTATGCCAAATTAAAAAAAAAAAACAATAACGAAATAAGTTTTTCATCTATAATTTTTTTAATTCTACACAATTTTTTAAAAATTTAACTTTTGGCTATGATTTATGTAATTCATTGTCTCTGAACAGAAACTGGCAGGTGATTTATCTCCGTCGTAATACTATAAAATTTGTCTTCGTAATACGAAACGATTTTGATCGTTGCAACAGTAATGACGTCATCAATGCTGTTATTGTAATTTACCATTCATCATAATTGTCACTATAGTCTGTTATTGAAAAGCCTTAGGTAACTTCTAGGTTCTGCCTGAAAAACCCAAAATGGTTATACAACGGTATAATATGAAACTATGCAAAAACTTAAAAAAATAAGAACAAATTACTCAACTCACGTGCTACCTTTGCCTAAAGTTTGAAAACATATTAATATGTTAACTCCTCAGTCCCCAAGCGGTCGAATCCGACCGCGGCGCTATTCCATCAAAATTCAAGCGGTCGGATTCGACCGAGCGAACCCACAGCACTTTAAACCATTAAAACTTATATTTAGAAACTACTTTTCTATGAAGAAATTAAACTAATATGAAAATTTTTATGCAATAAAAAGTCAAGTTAATCTATGGATATTTATTTATAATCTACGCTTATTTCGTACACCATTTTCGCGTGAATGTTATTGTGTTGATATTTGGATTCTTCTAGTGTTTTATTAGTATTTTAGTATAGTGTTTTATTGTAAAATTATAATGAAAGTTTTTGTATAAATACAATTTACATTTTTACAAGTTGTCCACAACTAGACATAGGCCTTTTGAGCCATCTGTATAGACAATTTAAACTTTACTTAGCCGGGATAGATTCACAGTAAAAAGCAAATTCATTTCGTTTCTCGTCCCCACCAATGAGACTACAGGACATACGATAAGGTCACAGGAGTGTTAGAATATGTGTTTGGAATACGGAGATGTGGATCAGACCCGAAAACCAACTATTTCTTGTGCACACACTATGCACACCTGCATTTTGATTCATAATAGAGAATAAAAATTGGTTGGCACTGTTGGCCATCCCTGGAACTTTCCGCTAATTTCAAAGGCAAAGCGCTCCAAATTTCACCAAATTATGACGTTGGATATGAAATTACGGAATAATTAAAAAAAAATACAATTTTTCAAAATTTTTCGTTACGAATGAATCAACCGATTTTGACCGGACCGGCGGCGATCGAAGTGGTTTTTCAAGGTTAAAAGCAGATAAGTTTTTCGATCGGTAAAGCTGTTTAAAAGTTATTCCAAAAAAACAGTTTTTGAAAATTTTTACTTTTGAGATTTCTCAAAATGATCGGTCCGAATTAGTCAAAATTCATGGGAAATCTAAGTTTGATGAAACACTTTGGAAATCCGCTTAGTTCATTTCAATCGGTCAAACCGTTCAAAAGTTATAAGAGGTTTACATACATCCACACGCATACACACACACACACACACACACACACACACACACACACGCGTGCGCGCGCACGCACACACAGACATACAGACACCATCGAAAAATAGTCGGGGTGGCTTTCTGTGACCTCAAAATGTCAAGATTTGTTGAAAACTCAATTTTCGAAAAACGGGGTAAAAACAATAACTGCTCGATTTTGGAAAAGTTTCTATTTACTTAGCAGGAACTTAAAAATGTAGATGTGATATCTATGGTCAACGGAATTCACTTACTATAATCTACCTGAGATTGTGTGCTCGTTTGACACCATTATCCTATAAAATAATAATCGATTCGAATCGAGATATACTCTTGTAATGTCTTATATTTTAATATTATATTCAAAACATAAAAGTACAAACAAATAAATAGAAAATGCAAATAAAGATAGAGAAAAATAAAATTGAACGGGCAACACTTAGAATATACAAAATCTATCATTGTAAAGAGAGAATTCAAGGATTGAGACACCTTTCGATATAATTTTATTTATTTATGAAGCCATTGTTATTCACAATATAGAAAACATATTCCTCCTTTCGTTTTCTCTGGACAAAAAAATGAAGTGTAAAATACATTATCAAAGGCAAACATAACACCGCAACGAAACTGGAAATTCTAATAATAATTCTTTCGTTTTGTATTACGCCTGTCTGTCTAGTCATGAAAAGTACGAAACTAGAAGTCCCTTTTATACAGGATGGATCCAGTACAATGGGATGGATAGAAGTACTATTGATAATATGGTACTTGTCTATAAAAAGGACAATACTCAAGATGTTTATTAATTTTGACAAGATGATATACGGAGGTAGAACACCGTTAGATTTACAAAGCTATTTGTGCAAGCTATTTGTGCAACTACCCGCAAGGGGAAATGCTTAGAATGCTCCGAATAAGCTTCCTATAAGGCATGCACTGTAGTATATAGTTGTCTTGCCTATGTACCAGTGTGAAATGGCAGCTTAATGCTGCTGAGTTTGGTATGGTGAGTGTAGAGAACCGGAGACCCTTTATAGGCATTCCATCTCAGTGCTCAGGGGTGACAACGCATCTGCGTTTTGATTCTTAATCGATGATAAATGTAGAAGTCTACGGGCCACACATCCACTTACCATCAAGTGGACTGTGTGCTCATTTGTCAACGCTATTCTATGGAAAAAAAACATTTTTATACAAGTTTACATCGTTGCTTTAGTAGTTGTCAACGTCACTAATAATTTATGCGCGGTGTAGTATTCCGGGTAGAGCCAAAATCAATTTTTAAGTTTTTCTATCAAAAAATTCTTTATTTTACCCCCGTGCCTCGGAAAGCATATAAGGACGATAATCCTGCACCTGATCTGCAGAGAGTTAGAGTGAGGGAACAAAGAATGCACCTGTATTTGTGCACTAACGGTTAGTCTCCAAAGATACTGGTCACCATGACCAAAATTCAGTTTGAATGACCATAAGCTTTTACAAGTACGACAGGTTAACGATGTAATACATTCTCGATACTTGCTACGTTCTAAGAATCCTTATTTGCCTAGGAGTTCGTCTGGATTGTTACCACTCTCTTTATCGACCGGGAAGGACCATGCTGTCACAGAATATCAGCGTGAAACAGCAGCTTATTACTGCTGTGTTTCGTATGGTAAGTGTAGAGATCCGGATCCTTTTTAGCATCTTCTTACAATTAGGTGAACTATGTGCTCGTCTGTCACCTTAAAAAAAGTTCGCCAATACGTGTTGGTCAACGCACCAGATTTATAATACTGCATCATAACGCGACATAAGTGCAAAAAATCCACTGTGATTTATATTTCGTCTCAAGTATTTGTTCTCTGAAACTGTAGGATCCATTTGTGTAGTTAGAGGGTTTAATTGTGAGTGCGCCTTCTATCCCTCCCCCTAGTCTCATTTCTAGTAGCATTTCCTCCCACTGATTGCCGACTCGTCGGGGGATTAACCTCGGAAAGGCTTTGAAGGAGGCTTCCATATACAGGATTAAATCTATTCGATTGCTCTTTTCATTGAGTGCCTATCATATATACGGGCTGCTAAAATGAAGCATTTGTTATTAAATTGTACAAACATTTTTTTCAAATAAGTTTTTATAAATTTGTGATACTTACTATACTTTGTATAAGACATTCTCGTACTTATTTAAGCGCTACATATCGAATATTTTTTAAAGAATTTTTAATTTTATTAACTTCTGGCTGTAATGTAAAGTAAGATTAAAAAAAGTAAAAGCCCATTTCAAAGGAGTTTCTATGCGTATGTTACGCAATATTTTTATCGATTGTAAAGCGATTTTGATATATTTTTTAATTAAATAGGCTATACTTCTGGGTGGTGTTAAATAAAATTGAGGAAAAAATTATACAGTTAAGAGTGAAAAAAATGGAGATATTTTTTTTTAATATAGCTTCTTATGAGGCTATAATAATTGTTACCTTGAGCTTGTCATTTTCCACAGTACACTAAATATTGTAAAAAAATCATACTGTCTAACCTACTTTACCGCTAGGGATAGATTTTTTTTAAGATAGGGTGACAAACGAGCAGACAGTCCAACTGATTGTAAATGCTTGGTGTGGCCCGTTGACATCTCCTCGATTACGAAGCAAAATGCAGATGCATTGTCACCCCTGAGGATTAAGACGAATTGCTTCACTTCCAATAAAATTTACTACGTGGTAGAGCCATGCTGCAGTAATATACTAATTGTATAGTTGTAGCACGAATGGGTCGGCTCGACCGGGGAATCACTACGCTCTCACAGAATATCAGCGTCAAATAGCAGCTTAATGCTGCTGTGTTTCGTATGGTGAGTGTAGAGAACTGGAGATGCCTTTTATTGGAAAAGAGACATTCCATCTTAGTCATCAAGGCTGACAACGCATCTGCATTTTGATTAACAAACGAGGACAGATGTAGAGTAGAGTCTATGGGCCACTCCACTTACCATCAGGTGGACTGTGTGCTCGCTTGTCACCCTTTTCCTATTAAAAAAAGGGTCTCGTATAGTAGGTGTAGAGATCCGGAGACCCTTTTCTTGTGGAAACGAAGCATTCTGTCTTAGTCCCCAGGGGTGAAAAACGCATCTGCGTTTTGATTCTTAGTCGAGGACAAATGTAGATGTCTATGGGCCACAGTATCCACTTACCATCAGGTGGACTGTGTGGTCGTTTGTTAACATTATCCTATAAAAAACATAATTTGCACTTTAAATTGTAACTGTTTACTCTATCTGCTGCAAATAAAACTACTATCATATGCAGACTCCATTGCAATGGGAAACGTTGGAAGATGAAATGAATCTCTCATACTATCGATCATACGCTACAAAATCCATTTACTGTTAAAGATGGATTGGTTCTCGATGTTGCTTGTGAAGCTTTCGTCGAGCACTTTACATCTCTACTGCGGGTGGATGTCATAAATTTTAGGTAATATTATTTTCTGTACATCAGTGGTAGCTCAAAGGATAAGCGCTTTATTATAGTACTGAGTGCTCATGGCACGAGTACACAGTCCACATGATTGGTAATTGGGTGCTGTGGATCGATTAAAAATTAAAGTTCGGACCTATTGTTACCCCTGACGTCCAAAATGGAATACTTCATTTCCAGTAAAAAGGGCTCCGGTTCTCTACACTCACCATATGAAATCCAGCGGCATTAAGCTGTTATTTCGCGTGGTCCTACCCCGGTCGAGCGGACCAATTGGTGCTACAACTATAATATTATAGCTGCAGCGTGGCTATACCACGTAAGAAAAATGTTGTAGGTAGATAGATAGATAGATAAAGCATTTATTTGTTTCTCTAATAACCCACGTGAATTCAATGAATAGACTAAGTACACAGTAACGTATTATAAAAAAAAAACATGTGTAGCATTTTACACGCGGTTATATATA
>DWHP01004586.1:0-12477 GCA_018247895.1 Parnassius honrathi
CCCTCATATTGAATTTAATTATTAATAATAATGATGAGCCGTCAGACTATCATTTTAACAAAGTTTGTTATCTATATTACTCACTGCAAAGATTAACTCTGTTGTCATTAATTATACCAAATATTTTTGCTGTTGTTAACCAATTACACCATAAGCATAAATAATGTTTATAAGTGGCGCAACTGTTCTTTTTTTATTGACGATTGATGTTTTTCGATTATTAACAATTAAATGGTTATTTAAAAGATGATTAACGATATTTATAGGTAAAACTGAAAATTTCTATATTATATATGTCCCAGATTCCTGAATCTAGATAGATATTTTATTACGAGCCATAAATAAAGTTATCAAGTTTATTGCAGGAACATCTGGAAACAAACCGCTCTCTTGTTGGCAATAACTCAAATGTTAAAGGCATTTATTATGATACGTACGAAATTTATCTAAATTAAATGAAATTGTAGCTTAATTAAAAATCCAGCTGTAATTTAAGATCTCTGAACTATAGATATATGTACCTTTTACCTAAAAACACTTCAATCTTGTCATGTATTTTTTAACTTAAATTTTTGTTATAACCGTTCCTCTTTAGTTTTTTTAAACTTCCAAGTAAATGATTTTGTTTAAAGAACCGCATATATTAGGTACGCATTGACACATTGTATAGTGACGATGCAATAATATTCACTACCCCATATTCCCATATTTCCGTGAGATATCCGAAAAGTATACAGAGGGGAAAACTAGGAGATGCTACGTCTTTATAATAAAGACAAAAAATTTAAAAAGACAGTGGTTGGCAACCCGGCTTCTAAATATGGTAACTATGACGAATATCCCCCTTATGAAGTAATCTTTAGGGGCGACCTATGGTCAGCTGTGCACTTTTGACAGATTGTAACGGTACGGTACACTATATACACGATACGTGGTAGAGCCACTCTGCGGCTATTGTGGATGTAGCACGAATGAATCGGCACGACGAGGAAGGACCATGCCTCCAAAATACCAGCGTAAAATAGCAGCTTACTGCTGCTATGTCCCGTTTTACTGGGATCGAGACATTCCATCTCAGTCGTCAAGGGTGACAACGCACCTGCACTTTGTTTCTTAATCGAGGTTAAATGTAGATGCCTATGGGCCACAGAGTCCACTTACCATCAGGTGGACAGGAGGATAGCCCTCTCCATAGCTCGCTGAGCGACTTTGAGCGTCCTCATACGGCCAGCAGTGAAGGACCACGTCTCGGTACCGTAAGTCATCACTGGCAACACGCACCGGTTTATCACTATATAACCTTTTATATTGTAAAATTAAAAAAAAGTCCCGCGGGTTTCTGGTTCGCTGGGACGTTATTTACCGAACAAGCGGTGAAGCGATTCATGTGATCTATATTGAATAAAAATTATTCTTTCTTTCTTTCTTTCTATTCGTAAAGTTTCATTACAAAAGATTCAGCCATTCCGAAGCTTCTGACGTACAGGAGAACAGACCAAAATTGAAAAAATTACTCAAGTCTTAATGGCATGTAAATTAAGGCGACACCGCAAAAAAACGCACCTTCATGTATCGAATTAGTATGGGAACTATGACACCACTAACGAAAGTGGAATTTTGATATAGGTAAATTCATGTCTTTAATATGCTTGTTCAAAAACACGATTGTATAATTTTAACTCGATCATAATTATTTTAAAAAACTCACTATAGTGGAAATTACAACGATATTACTTAATCAATATGCTTGAGAATCACCCGAATATATTCATAACATCAATATTCATAACTTACTTGCTCATTGTTTTGATTACTTAAATCAATCATTTTTACAAAATTATTTTAAGATTATGACAACTTCTAAGCTGTCTTAATCATCGCGAGCGCTACGCAATTGTAGGCTTTATGACGGCGGTTTTAAGTTTTTATAGAAATTATGTATTCATTCCGATCAGTACGGCGATAGCCCGGAGCAAATAACAAAATGAAGTTATTTCCATAATACAGACAGATATTTCAATTTTATTAATATGTATAGATAACAACAGTGGTGTAACGGAATTTACTCCGCTGATACAAGGCAAGGATTGGTCACGAACATCTCGTATTCAAAACGAGTACTGCACATTCCTCTAACATAATATCATATGTCGCGGAAATACCGAAGTATACACTAACATGTTGTGAAAAAACCGGCAAAATTGACTTCGAACGGTATTTTTTATAGAATAAGAGTGACAATCCACCGAATGGTAGGTGGATACTGCGACCCATAGATATTTCGTACTGACCCTCAATTAAGAATCGAAATGCAGATGCGTTGTCACCACTGAGGACTAAGACAAGGTACCTCGTAATTAGGAAAAATGGTCTCCGGTTCTCTATAGCCACTGCAGCATTATTCTGATGTTTTACGTTGGTGTTCTGTGAGAGCGTGGTACTTCATCGGTCGATTTATTCGTAGTGCAGCTGCATCATGGCTCTACCATGTAAAATAGACTTTATGATGAATAATAAGAAGATACATAATGATATTACTTAATGTGTACTGATTTTACCGCTTTTAATTTATGATTTTAATTTCCGACCTTTCGGGTGCTTTACAGCACCCATGATCACGGGGGGAAAGGTGGAGTAGTATTGAGGCGTTTGACTTCCCGATGTTATAGTTTAATTTTTTAAATTTTTGAATATTAATTTACTTCAAGACACTGTAAGCTCATTCTGCGTAGATCGGACCAAAAATTAATATTTAAAAACTGAAGTTAGCCGAGCTAACAACGACACGTGACATCAAACACCTCAGCCTCCTCCCCCAATAACCACAGGTGCTGTAAACATAGAATACAACAATACATAGCTGTAAAGCACCAAAAACGTCGAGAATTAAAACGTTAAATTTAACACGTTAAAATCAGTATATAATTAGCTTCATACATAAATAAAAAATAGATGTTTATGTATCTGCACAGATTAAATAATGTTATCACGTCAGTATTTGTGCCATTTACTTGATCCACGTGGTCTATAAGCTACAATGTTTCTTAAACAACTGTATGTTTTCTCACTCAGAGGTTAAATATAGTCATTAGCCGAAATGGTACGGCTGGAATTTTAAGCACTATATAACAAGAAGCAGAGCTATATAGTATATGATAAATATTTATAACTACATGTAATAAGAATAAAGACGCGGTTGCTTGGTTGCGGTACCGCGGGTTCAAATCCAGCTCTGAACAAGTGTTTGTATAGTCTATATATAAAGTTCCATAAGTTCCTATGATTTAGTTCCTATACCATACACTTAGCACGCACTTTATTAATAGAGCAGTTTATTTGTATTTTTTAATACTTATAAAACATTAACCTCACACCCGTGAATTGCCTTGAAGGTTTTTAAGGAGTTCTCGTATAGATCGTATCGAAATAGAAAGGAATTTTACATACAATAATAACACATGTACAAACACCCAGACTTGATAAAATAATTTGAAGGCCATACTTACACTTTAAACCGGTCAAGCAGGAAGTTTATCTAAAAAAAAAGTTTTTTTAAATAAGTTGATAGAGCACTGGCCAGTAATAATTTATTTTGGACAATTAGTTACGAGTAAAAATGCGAATATTCGAAATTGCAAGTAAAAAGTTGAAAATTCCCTCCACATTCCTTTACGGGCTGAATTGTATTGTCGTATTTCATTGAAAAACGGATCTAAGTCGGGAACATTTTTTCTCGATGATTTTTACGATTTTAAACGTCGCTTACAACCGGTCGAATCACTTGATAGACTTCAAATGGCATTTATGGTAAAAGCCCTTCTAAAGCAAATAAATAGGTACTGCTGTTACAAATTTTAGCACGCTTGACTAAGTTTAAGAGATAAAGAAGTGTTGCCTTTTGGCGGCTTTTACGTTAACGTATTTGCAATAAAATATTGTATAAAGAATTTGAATGAAAATGTGATTGATACATTGGGTGCACGTTCATGTCCACGTAAAAAGCACACTCTGGTTTCTTAAGAATGCTGTTGGCGCTCCCGCGAACTATGTGTGTCAGTGACGCAGTTCTTTTACGAACAAGAATAGAAAATTATCTATGTAGGCATCAATCATCATACCTTGAGACCACAATAATGCTTAAATTTTTTACTTTCATCATAAAAATTTCACTACTTTATTTACGCTCGCAGCTAAACTCTCCAAGGTTTTGGTTATTACCAAAAATCAGCGTTGTGGTTTCAGGATAACTTATGCTAAGTGTTGACCTTTTGTTGGCATATCTTCCACTTACATAGCCATTTACGTATTTATGTTAAAAAATAGTATATTTTTGTGTAAGTTTTATTTTTATAGAATATGAGTGACAAACGAGCACACATTTCACATGATGGTAAGTGGGTGCCGTGGCAATAGACATCTACATTTATCCTCGATTAAGAATCAAAATGCAGATGCGTTGCCATCCGTGAGGACTAAGATGGAATGCCTTGATTATAGCGAAAAGGGTCTCCGGTTCTCTACTCTCCACCATACGAAAAACGGTAGCATTAAACTGCTATTTTGCGCTCGTATTGTGAGTGTGGTCCTACCCCGTTCGAGCCGACCCATTCGTGTTACAACCATAATATAGCTGCAGCGTAGCTCTATCACTCAAAAAAGTGTTCTGAAAATTAGTTCGTTCCAACACAGATTAGGTACCTTGTAACTTTATTATTTCATAAAATAGGGTAACTGTTTAAAGGAATACAGTTCGACCCATTCGTGTTAAAACCCTAATATAGCTGCAGCGTAGCTCTATCACTTAAAAAAGTGTTCTGAAAATTAGTTCGTTCCAACACTGATTAGGTACCTTGTAACTTTATTATTTCATAAAATAGGGTAACTGTTTAAAGGAACACAGTTCGACCCATTCGTGTTGAAACCCTAATATAGCTACAACGTAGCTCTATCACTTAAAAAAGTGTTCTGAAAATTAGTTCGTTCCAACACTGATTTGGTACCTTGTAACTTTATTATTTCATAAAATAGGGTAACTGTTTAAAGGAATACGGTTATCATCGTGCATCGTCCAGACCGTAAAAGAAGGAAAAAAGTTTCTAAAATTGGTCCAGACGCATGAAACTTTGTATAGGTGCCGACAGAGCGTTTATTTAAGAAAAAATGGAATAATAAAAACATTAAGCATGGATTTTTAAATTTTGCTATACTTTCTGAGTGACCCTTTGTATACTTTTCACTCACTAGGAACAAGGCATTTCATCTTAACTCTCAGATTAATTTTGTTTCTTAATCGGAGATAGCTGAAGGTGTCTACAGTAATCACAAAATGCACTTATAATAACGCGGACTATGTACACGTTTGAGACCCTCAGCTCTGTTTAAAAAAGCCATACTTGTTCCATGATATACGAACGCGTAGCCCTCAGCGCCACCAAAATCCCTTCACCACTACAACTTCACGTATTTACACATTTCGCTACTGAACGATAATATTTGGTACCGGGATATGAATACGGGAGTCGATTCTCAATAATTTACCACTAAGCTGCATTGGACCGACAGCACATATTGTTTGTTTGTTTTGGATTTATAAATACTAGGAAGATGTGAATCATAGTACATTACATTAGTATCGCTCATTAATTTTCATTAAAGCTACATGATTCGTTTGTTTAGTGAGACATGTTAGATAGCCAGTAAACTATTTACTCACTTCAGGTTGTCCTTGATATATTACTAATGGTAAAATTATTTGTACGTGGTAGAGCAACGCTGCAGTTATATTATGGTCAAAACACGAACGCGTCTGCTCGACTAGAGTAGGGCCAAGCTCACACAGAAATACCAGCGTGAAATAGTGGCTCAATGCTGCTGTGTTTTGTATGGTGACTGTAAGAACAGGAGACATATCTTTTTATAACTCGAAACGAGGCATTCCATCTTAGTCCTCAGGGGTGACAGCGCATCTTCATTTTGATACCTAATCGAGGATAAATGTAGATTTCTATGGACCACCGCAGTTAATTAACAATACGTGGATTGTGTCACCGTTATTTTATAAAAAAAATCTCGCCCGCACCGATGAAATTGTTAATTGCAATATTTAGTTTTGCGCCATGTAGCGGCGGCGTATCAAAATCGATTGCACACAAGCAAGTGCTTATATACTCTAAGACTGACCCATATGAACCCGTGAGTGTCGCAAAAGTAGACTTATGAAAGCTGAACCAAGAGATTGGTAGCAGTATCTCCCTGATAACAACTTAAAATAAGGTACGCGAGGGTAATATGGTCACCTTATGCTTTGCCGCCCTATAAAACCAAAACTAGGAGGAAGACAGAGACAAAAACATAAAGTTGTATACTATATAAAGTTATATAACTAATTTACTAAGAAAAAAATTGCAAGAAAAGCTTTGGCAATAATTAGGAAAAATTTGAAAACTTAACTTAATAAAAGCTAACTGCACTACATAATACTAAAATCGACTAAAATATGTACTATAATGTCAACCGTCATCATGGCGTCGAAAAAGCATCTCCCCTATGACCCTTTAATATTTGATTGACCGATGAAGAGCTACAGTATCACACAGCCACCCATGCAAATAAGGCTGTAGTTTTGGAGTTATAAGCAAGCGGCCATATTAACCGGATGACCATATTACCCTCACGTACTGTAATAAAAAAGTGAGGTTACTAACCGACCTGCCTTAAAATTGAAGAAGTGAAGTCCACCGACGCCCATGCTACTACGTAACGGACACTTGCATGACCTAACACGTTCCCATACAGGCTCTAACTTTACTCTTGGCTTCAAACAAGGAGGAGTGGCCAAATTCGATTAAATTTAGGTTACGTAATATCTTCATCAATTGTAAACTGATTACATTGATTTTTTTTAATTAGAAAGATTAAACCTTTATTGTCCGTTAACACCGTCTTGAGAAGCTATTATATGGCACTCATTTTACTATTATCAGTTTTATAAAGCGGGTTTTTAGCATTTTATACAACTTTACCGTTACCATAGACCTGTTTGCCATAACTGCCAAGCTTGGCAAGCGGGTTGGCGGCCGCAGTTTTTTATTTTAGTCGTTATTAGGAAGACGCTGTTGCCCGTTCCCTAATTTGCTTCCCTCTGTCGCTTCCTATGACACCCACGGGATAATATGAGGTAGTGGACATTCTTACACCACCACTACGCGGTGAATTTTATTTGTATTTAAAAGTCTCTATGAAACATGATGAACACATATAATATATAACCGACATTTCGGTTAACTTACAAATAGCCTTTATGCGCAATTCCTATTCAAGAGACGTTTCTTTATTCGTTGCAATCTGTTTTATTATATGCGAAGCGCATGTGAAAATCATTTTTATTACTATTTGTTCGGCAACTTACGATCAATTAAAATGAAACAACTTCACCGTCGTAAGCTTTTAACTAGTAGGTGTTTTTGTACAGTTTTTTTTTTTGATTGCACTTTCTTCGCCGTAAGGTCACAAGGTACAACAAGTTTTATAAATATAGGACTAAGGCATTAAAGAAGATAAAGCTTCTAGAAAAAGTGTTCGCTTGATGGATGTAGAGAACCGGAGACACTTTCTACTGTAAACGAGGCTTTCCATCTTAGTCCTCAGGGGTGGCAACGTATCTGCATCAATCGAGCATACACTTACCATGAGGTGGGCTGGCTCGTTTGTTACTTTTATACCATAAAAATAAAAATGTTTTAGTTAAAAAATACAATCTACACTGTAGTTAAAGTATCCATTTTTTTATAGATTAAAGATGACAAACGAGCACACGGTCCACCTGATGGTAAGTGAATGCTGCGGCCTATAGACCTACATTTAACCTCGATTAATAATCAAAATGCAGATGCGTTGACACCCCTGAGGACTAAGATAGACTAGTAAAACGGATCTCGTGTTCTCTACATTCACCATACGAAACACAGCAGCGTTAAGCTGTTATTTTACGCTGGTATTCTCATTCGTGCTACAACCTACATATAGCTAAAGCGTGGTTCATCAACATATAAAATCGGTATCGTCGAATAATCCAACACACAATATCCCGAATTAAAAACTATTGTTTCATGCCTGGGTGATTTTTCATGAACAATGATGTATGTAAAGGATCTAAACGATACGTGGGAAATTTCTAGTATTTGGATGGTCTTCAAATAACAACGAGTCATCGTTTACAAGGTAGTGAATTTCCTTCCATGTCAAGCAGTCCGCTTCGTTAGTTGACACCGTCATACCTACCTCTGTTGCCAAGAAGTAATGCTGGCGCTGCTGCGTGCCAGCCTGAAGAGAATGGAGAGTCAGTATAGCTACAGGCTGTTAGACATTCAATCTTAGTACCAAGAGATAGCAACGTATCTGTTCCCTTGTTTGTGTGAAATTGGCTGGAGGTTCGCATACGTGGCAGAGCCACGCTGCTGCTATATCATGGTCGTAGCACGAATGGGTCGGCTCCACCGGGGTAATACTACGCTCTCACAGCGTAAAATAGCAGCTTAATACTGCTGCGTTTCTTATGGGGAGTGTAGAGATCCGGAGACCCTTTTTACTGGAAACGAGGCATTCTGTCTTAGTCCTCACGGGTGATATTGCATCTGATATTGCATCGTTTTGATACTTAATCGAGGATTAATGTAGACTTAATGTTCACTTACCATCGGGTGGACTGTGTGCTCGTTTGTTACTCTTATTCTGTTTAAAAAAAATGGCTTCCAAGGACTGCGGTTACCACTCACCATCATGTGTTTACATTAGTCACTTTAGCTTAATAAAAATAAGTTGATCTCGACTTCGGCCTCAACAATTTTAGACTTAGCAAGACTGTGCTCCTTTGTCAACCTACCTTGTAAAAAAAATCAAATCTTGCATAAAGTTCGTAATGATTTACAATTAATAATTGTAATGTGCTTCGGACCGAAATTCAGTAAGCTAAGTAATACTAATGTAAGTTCAAAAACTTTGTTAAACTATGTTTGCATAAAAAGGGTTATTATAACATTAAGGAATTTATGGATGATAATAACCCCTGGGAAAGATGATCGCTACCGAGCTATTTGTTTTGTGTTGTTAATTGTAACATACGTGATTGTAAGCTGTTATTTAAAGAAAGCAGTACCGCTGGGTTTCTTGCAGGTTTTTCCCGGAACAGTAATTTTTTCGGAACCAGTGGTAAATTAGGAAAGGTGACTTTCAATATAAGTATTATTTATAATCTATATTGAATGAAAATGTTTCATTTTCTGTTTCTGTAAATTTTTATACAAAAAGCGTATTTTATATATACGTATTTTCCCCCGTAGAAATGTTGCAGATATTATGAAAAACTAGGTCTGTACTGTACGTTTTTATTTTAAAATATTCTCATATCTTTCTGCTTAATAATTTCCTTGAGCAATTTTTCAAATTAAACTAAACTAAATTTCTAAAAAGAACAGACCTAGATGAAGGTGTACTTGTCTAATGGGACCGAAATTGTCTCATTTTGTAAATGTTTAAGGTTTGTGAAAACGTTATCGCTCGAAACAATATTTCAAAAAGGAAATGTAGATAATTGCCTCCAAGACTTGCAACGTTCTTTATCGGTATGAAACAGACTGCGTTTTCGAAAAACCCTACTTGCGCCGCGAATCGACACTTCACTTAGCCGTCTGCGCAGGATATGATTATAGTGCACGAATGTGTGCGCAAGCACATTTGTAATCTCTATTCTCTCACACTCATAGTGCAATAAAACAGTAAGCTGACACGACAGAAAAGTGATCAGGCGCAGTATATGCTTTTCGGACCTCGTTGATTACGGACCGCTACTAAGAATTTCTTGACAGAAACACCCAATAACTTATTTTAGACCCGACATGGGATTCAAACACGGGACCTCAAGATCAACAATCACGTTTCCGACCACTAGAACAGTCGAGGCATAATTATTAGTATTTACATATTAGATATTAAAGTATTTACATTTGTACACGTTACAAGTATATGAATAGAAAAGTTTTCATGTATGTAAATCTGTAAGAATTTAATTACTACACTTGTATAATTTAAATTAAGCTTCTTTGTCAAATGTTTTGTCTTAAAGAAATCGCTGTTTAGCAATAAGGTAATTTGTACATTTGCACTTTATGCTTACATTGCATTGTGTGTAATAAAAAGGACAAAATAAATCCTTAACGATTTCTTAAACTTACGCGAACACTACATATTTATACGGATTTTATTTATATTTTACGCGTTTAAATAACCTATTTTTTACTTATTCGTAACTCCCGACGTTTTGGGTGCTTTACAGCACCCATGGTCACGGGGGGGGACTGGGATGTTTGACGTTCCAATGTCACAGTTAGCCCGGCCACCTTCGGTTTTTGAATATCCATTTTTAGTTCGAGCTACGCAGAACGAACTTACAGTATCTTGAAGTCTTGCAGTGCTATGCTTGGGTTTGAATTTAATTATGTTAATTATAGGATCCCAAGCTGATGGTAGCGCCCATCCATCTTTTCTATTGAAATTAGGATGTTTTTAAATTTCAATAACCTTGCGTATCATATACATATACATATATGTTATATACACATCATGTGTATAACATATATCGTGATAGGAATCGGTGTTACTTTGCGGGAATTTGTGGTTTATCAAATCGTCCCCAACCATTCATCAGATTTGGTTCCAGGTTTTGTTTTCCAGGGCAGGAGTATGCTGGGCGCACTAGTTCAATGTAAATTAATATTAGTAGATTGAATTCGCTTAGAGCCCGTTTTAGGCGAATTCTAACAACCTAATCAGGGCGACCCGACACGAGGGATCCCACATCCAGGAGTTTTAATGGCTGATAAAAGGTGTCACTATGACAAAACAACTTTTGCTATATATACACGTCAAAAAGAAATAGATTTTTCATAGAAATAGATTTTAATGATAGACTAAAGTTACAGTTCACACACAAGATTCGATGTTATGTATTTCATTCATTTACTTATGTTCAAAAAATATAGTCATTTATGAACATCCGCCACTTAAAAATGAGGTGTAATACTTGACTGATTTCATAGCGGGGAAGTTAATTTGTTCGAAAAATTTAAAGGTTGATGTTTCTTTCTATTCTATAAAATTTAACAGCAAACAACTTAAGCATTGTTTTGCGTAATATTACTAAATAAAGCTAAACTAACTTCATAATTAAATGACATTTTGTAACAAAACCTTTACCTCAGTGTCAACTAGCACCATCTGGTGGGCAAAAGATCATTAGCCCTGATTGTGAAGCGATTTTGATGGTTCTTTTTATATTAAAAAGGTTATACTTCAGGGATGGTCCATACAAAGGAGAAATAATTCCACCCCTAAGTGTGGTAAAACAGGTGATGAAATTTTTAATATAACTGTTCAGATGACAGATTATGATATTCCAAAGTCTACTTAAAAGGTTAAAAAATAACGTTAAGTTGACTCGACGTTAAGTTCCAACGGCTTCCAAGAACGTGAAAGTATAAAATAACTTCACATTCTGAATTCGTATCTGTAATGAATTAGTTCACCAGCACCATCAGTCAGTACCCACTTCAGAATGTGAAATTATTTTATTATTTTTAACCGACTTCAATAAAGGAAGAGTTAAATAAATTTAAAAAGGTAACTCTTTTTAAATTTCTCAGAACTTTCTTTTAGATAAATCGAATTTGAAGATTCTTTTTTATTTGAAAGCTAATGCTTTATATGAGGTCCCATATAAACTTGATTACGATGGGATCAGTAGTTTTGATACTTAATAATGCGTATTTAATTGACTTTGACTACACTGTTGATGTTCACATTTTATTTATATTGAAGTTGATTGTAAAAAAAATTTACTTTAGCACTTGTTATTACAGATCTAATAATTTCTTCATAGATGTAATGTAATGATCTAACGCAATTACCGTTACCGTTTGCTAAAAGTTCCAATGTACCAATGCTGAAGATAGGTCTCTGCCACAGATTGCCTCATGGGGAAAATTTGCCATAGTTGTCACGGTTGGCAGGCGGGTTGAGGATCGTAGTTTTTAGTTTTTATTGTCGTTGTTATTAAGAAGACGCTGCTGTTCAATTCTTGGCTTATTCATAAAGAGTTTTCATTTCAATACCAGCAATTTGTGCTTTTGTTTGATCCGGCTAGATTTAAACCTTAGACTTGATTCAGTAGTTAGAAGACTTATCCATAGGAACCATCACTAAAACAATAAATAGAATAATAATAATAAAATATAAAGTAAATAGGCTTGGTCAAAGAATTATTAGGTTATGGCAGCCGTAAAAATGCAATTCCGCTTTATTGTTGCGACGGACTATTGAAATATAACTGTTTTCATCAGGAGTATAACCTATAGGATAGCATAAAAATGGAAAATAAAATCCTTTTTTAATCTTGAATTTTTTTTTTTGGAATTGTATTTAAAT